>JBBPCY010023503.1:0-14655 GCA_037974405.1 Brachyalestes nurse | reverse complement strand
GTAGAAAAACAGTTGCGACGCCCAAAGGTAACACCACCAATTTGTTTCAACACTTGGAGCACAATCACGTTACTGAACATGAACAGTGCATGGCTCAAAAAAAACAAAAAGAGACTGACAAGCGAGTGAGTGAGCATATTTACTGTGCAAAACTTGTCAGTGAACTATGAGGGCAAAATAAATAAAGAAATAAATAAAATAATCGTTCATTCATCGTAATCGAGTTAAAAAATCGATTTTGATTTTACGCCAAATCGCCCAGCCCTAGTTTCACAGTGTTTTACCCACTAGGTTGCTACCACTTGACTTGACTGGAAGCAACATAAGTTTCCTTATAACCAATTTGGACCTGAGATTACCATCCTAATGCATATAGACACATAAACGTGCAAATCAAGGAAATACTAAAGTGCCCAAATTTCAAGAGCCCGAACAATTCACCCTTCGGACCACTTACTTGTGCAGTGCGCTGGGTGGTAGTTTGGCCTTCTCCATTTGCCCGTAGCAACTGGTTTTTGCTTCAGGAATGTCGCCGAACTCCTCCAGCATTGCCGCGGCCGCCGTGGTTATAATCCCCAACCCGTCCCGCACCCGTGCCTCCAGAGGGTAGTCCCAGTCGTCGTAGGAGACGGATATCATTCCAGATGGAAACTCATCAGGAGTGACGTCCGGGTTGCCCGTGGTGAGGCTGGGCACGATCCAGATGTATCCGAAGCCGGTGAGCCCGAGGGACCGCGCCTCGTCCAGGATGTAGGCCGCCTCGTCCTTGGAGCAGTAGAGCAGGATGACGGGCGACTGCACCTTCTTCAGCTGGATCTGGGTGCGGGAGTCCCCATCCACTGCGTCCAGCGTGATGGTGTTCTGCAGGTCCCAGCCCACGAAGCTGTTGTCCACCGTGGTTTTCAGGATGGCGATGAAGTCCTGGTAGCCCGGGAACTTACTGGTCACGATGGAGAAGACGTGCCAGTCGTATTCCTCCATGATGTTCAGCATCAGCAGGGCCTCTTGCTGGATAGAAGCGCCAAACTGGAAGAATGTTGATTTCACATCCTGTTCGAAAGACAGAGAGGACAGAGTTAGACAATCTATAGGCTGTCAGAACAAAACGGAATAGGTTACAGAAGAAGTTCCGGCGACTTTTAATGTGAATGAACGTAACAAAATGTATCTATTTATACAGGTACAGGAACAATGACACTAATATATACACAGAACTCTATTTACTTAAAGCACTGATGCACATCGCTCTGGATAAGAGCATCTGCCAAATGCCATAATTATAACTGCCCAAAGTCTCAGGCACCTGCCATTTATATCAGAAGTGGGATTCTTTCTGACAGCAAAAACACATGTGAACGTTAGAATAAATGCAAACAAACAGGGAAGAAGTAAAGAAGTATCAAGAATTCTTCTTTTCAAGGTAGTTGAGAGATAGTTTGGTTCCAATTTCTGCTCGATGCCTCCAGTTGTTACTTGGATATAAAAAAGTCCATAATATACCAAAAAAATACCAGGTATTCATATATATATATATATATCATGTAAAGCCAGCTTAATAAGACAGATGCTGCATTCTAGAGATGGATATCATCTCCCACAGGATAATCTTATCTTGGGGTGTCAGGGAGATCAAAACACCCACAGATACAAAAGTAATTAAACTGAATTATCATTCAAATATTGTGAAGACCTCAAAATAGACTTGATGTCACAGACAGGCAGATTGAACCACAGATAATGTCATTCTTAATTAAATACCACTGGCTGAAACCAGAGTGGCTTGGTGCTGAAATTTCCCTTCTGTACCTGCACTTTGAGATTTGTCAGATTTCTGCAGCTCTGAGCTTAACACGGCCAACAATAACCACAGCAGAGATCGTCCCATCTGGGTGAGCAGACTCCGGTTATTTGTATTTTTCCCTCCAGTATACTCAGTGCTACTTCAGCTTCAAGGGGTTCTCTTTCAGCCGTGACCATAAGTGTTTAAAGTAAGACTATCCGGGGCTCCCAGCTGGCACAACGACTTAAGTGATCATCAGGAGATTCCAAGTTTGATCCCCGGTGATGCCACAGTCATCCCTGGCCAGGAGACCAAGACAAAATAATTGCCCTTGCTCTCTGTGGGTGGGTTTGATGACCCCCCCCCTCTTCTCTATTGCTCAGAATTAGAGAGAATTAGTAGCAAGCGTTCTCCTAAAGGCGTGCTGAGCTGTCCAGTGACGTTTGAAGAGATTCAGAGGTGCTTCACTTGTCTCCGAGCCGAGGAAGCACATGCTAGCTTTGACCTTTACAGCTTGGTAGCATGGGTGGGTGGGAGACAAGTACATGGGGGATGCAAACTGGGTGAAAAAGATAAAACTATTAAGTAAGACTAAAGTCAGTCATGGATAGGAAGACATGGAGCTCAATCACTGTGTCAACTGTCCGATAAAACTGTTAGTAGTAAAATTAACATATCAGTACTGAAGACACCACTAGTAATCATGTCAGTTTAACGCTCTGGGTCCCACAGCGGCCTCTGCTGGACATCCTGGATTTCACTGTAACGGCTGCAGACAGCCGTTAGTTCTGGCAGATGCACTATGATGGACTGGAAAACCGTCCAGGGTATATTTTCACATTTCACCCTATGATATGTTCCAGCAACCCCAAAGTGGCTCAGATAATGAATGGATGGATGGAATTCTGGCAGAAAGCAGAATAACTACCACAGTCATAAACTATTTTTAGGTCGTTTTTGAACAAAATATTACACTTTTCAAATCCTTGTCCACATACATCCCTCTTCACGATGGATATCCCAGCTGCTGAGAGAGGCAGGTGTGCTGTGACGCTCTGTCAGATAAGAAGACAGACGAGTCTGGTTGTTTTCTTTGGTTTACCAACACAGCTGTGATAATACAGAGGTTCAAGACCTAGTTCTTTCCAAAATCTTTACTTCGCTGCTTCACTGTTTATATCCGGCGAACTTATAGGTGCAGTTTCAGAAGTAACTTTGAAAGGTGAGCATAAATCGTCGTGCCGGTCAGGCCCTGTTAAGAACAGCCAAGAAGACTGGAGACAGAGAGAGACGGAGGAAGGGAGACAAAGCAAGAGAGAAAGGGAGGCCTGTAGGGGACATCATGCTCAGTCTGTACTGACAGTAATGTGTGTGTGTGTGTGTGTACACGTGTGTGTGTGTGCTGTGTTTTTGTTTTATTTTTGGAAAATCTTGTTTGATGTTTCTTATCCCGTCCTCCCACAGCACGAGAGCACACGTGCCACTGCAAATCTAACAGTCGCGCACACACACACACACACACACACACACACACACACACACGCACACACCCACACACACAGACATACACGCACACACACACAGAGACATACACACACACACAACTCAATAAGTTCAGCGTCATCATTGGTGGAACTGGCAGAAGTGCTGACAGCTCGTTCGATTCTTTAATTTCAGACGGGCACCTTGCAGCACATTCATTAAAAAAGCCGCCTCCGTCAACTCAAGCGTTTCATCATCTATTTTGGTGCGAGATGTTTAATAAAATATAGCCGCTGCATTAGAGCCACTGATTGAGTGTTCCTCACCACAGATGTTGATTAGCCAGCTAGCGATTTGGTAATGAGAGCAGCACATTAGACTGGAGCCGGTTCTTTCTCGCCCCCATTGGGAACGGCGAGGCTTTTTAAAGAGATACTTCACCCAAGCGCACAAACAGAGCCAGCAAATGAAAGGCAAGAATATTGCAAATAAGCTGATGATAACTGGTTCCCAATAGACTTCATTCATTATTAGCAACATTAGCATTTATGCATGAGGTTGCAGTTATCCTTTATGGTGATAAACGCACAGCGTAATTGTTGGAGCATACGTTATGAAATTCGGCTATAAATTAAGTAGAGGTAGAAGCCATTTCATCAGCAAGTCCCTCTAGAAAAGAATGGTAATTGTTAATATATGGCAAAATGATACAATACAAATTTAATGTATTGATATTTTATCATTTTACCATATACAAGCAAATATTAGTTGTTATTTGTTGTAACTAAAACAAATTTTAGTTAAGTCTAAGGGTGAATGTGTGATGAGAAGTTAGAATAATGGTGGAGTAATATTTAAGGTGATGAATCATTTCAAATATGTATGTAGTCAGTTCAGGCACTAGACGAGAAGGAGAACACAGATTGCTTCTGGTCCTAGCTAATATCCTATTGGTAAATAAAAATAAATTAAATTATAATGCTGATGGCAACACCATACTATGTACATGGCCACAAAAGCTGGAGGGCTTCTACAATCGTAGCTTCTACAGCAACATACAGCGCACGGCATGTTTTAGTCGTTTTAGTACGCAATTCCTTACCATTTACTTTTTTTTTTTTTTTTTCGGAAAAACATACAATATAAAATAATCGTTTTTGCACCGGACACATTTTGACCAGGAGTGCTAAAACTTTACAGAGCTGACAATGTGCCATAAGAATTCATAATCAGAATCGCTAACACGTGTTCTGTCATATTGTTACAGTAAAGTACTAGATACAACTTGACTTATGTCTATTTAATTATTAAAAATTTTACATAATCACAAACAGTATCGCAGACTGGAAATAATAGCTGGTTAACGGCTGACAATGACAATGAGGGGTAAAGAGGGCAGATTCTTTTTAGATTTGTGCAGATTTGTAACCTTGGACAAATTAACGGATGCAAATGCACGGAGAGGGACTTCATTTATGCTTCAATAGCTCACCTTGGGAAGAAATAAATTACTTTCCAAGAGCGATTATAGTGCTATCACAAATGTCAAATCGCTACCAGCACGAACCTTTGCTTCACTTTCCTAATGACTTTTTTTCCTTCACTCAGGCCTGTGCATGGAAAGGCGAGAGTCTATCGCTCTAAATGTGTAGAATAACAGCGTAAAAGTCTCGCCTCCAGCAGTCTCGCCCGCCCGTCTGCTCTTAACATGCTGATGCAAAAAAGTTAAAGTGTGGAGGCCCGGGCGTGCAAGGCTTAATGGAGCTTTTTTCTCGTGCAAATGGGCAAATACGAAGGGTGGATGCTCTGGTACAGTAAATTGCCTGTTTCTAAATATAATCTGATGGAGCAGCGGACCACAGAGTGAACGTTTGGGGGTGGAGGGTGGGGAGTAGTTCGTGAGGAGGGGGGGTTCAGGCTCCAGTTGATGTCACACCACGTTTCCATCAGCAGCCTGACTCCACAGAGAGCACGTTCCCTCTCACATCGCGAGCAGAGGATGAAACCAATCCTACCCACCGAGGGAGAGGAACGAAGTGAGACAGAGAAAAAGAGACAGGGTTTTTTCCCCCCTTCAAACCATAACTCCATCTTACTTAACATTCATTTACTGACCCTTTAACCGCTTACAATTTGCTCCAGTGTGTGGAATCAGAGCTTTCTGAATGCTACCTTTTTGCCATTATACAAAAGAATGCTGCCTTTATTGTTGGATGTGCTGCCATTGTTTCCTGACACATATTCAGGATGCAGTTCACATCACCATGGAAACACATTTTGATCCGGTCATCAGAGTAAAGCTGAAATAAGATAAGTTCAACACTGAAATGTGTTTTTGTTACCGCAGTTCAAAGTACAGTTCTCCCTGTTTTACGCGGATCAGGACTCGGATGCGGATTCAGTCACACGCGGATTTGTTTTGAGAATCGAACTCATAGTTTTATGCGGAAATGCCCACAATAATGCGGAAACTGCAAATATCCTCCACCATTTTTTTTGCTTTTTATGGCAATAAATATATTTCTTCCGGATGTGACCCGTTCACCTCGCCGCGGTGTCCCCATACTTTTGTCCCGTGACCTTTGGTGTTGCATATCTCAGCGGGGAAAGCACTCAGACACTTCAAACTCCACAGTTCGGTAGATCTCCAGGAGACCTTTCCAACGAGCCCTCATTTGTATTTTTAGCCCGAGTAAATAAGGTTTTATTCTCCGAAAACCGAAAACATACTTTTGTCACGCAACCTTCCGAGTTGCATATCTCGGCAGGGAATTTAAACTAAAAGACAGGTTTACCTTGAAAAGAGGTGAATACGGGTTTACTTTTACATTTTCTTTAAGGGTAACACATTAAACTGAGTTTAAAATGACATTAAAGTGTTTTGGGAGCCTGTTTGGGGGCATATTTAGACTTACACTATAAAAATAGGCATTTTTAGGCAATTTTTAACAAAACATAACAACGCAGTTTTTCCACTATACGCGGGTGCTCTTGGAACGTAACCCCCGTGAAAAGCGAGGGTTTACTGTATATCCAACAGTCAGCTGAAGCCCTGCTGCTTGTGTGCCGTATGTTGCTATAGAAGTCCTAAATGTGGCCTCTCATTCAAGCACAGCTGAGTTGAGACTTGAGGAGCTTTTAGAGCTATGGAGCTATCTGAACGTGAGGAAGATCACGCTAGAAGCAGCAGCAGAAGCTTCACCCACGGCCAGAACTCAATGCAAATAAACCAGTTCGAAGCTCTTTAAGCTTCAATGGCAAACATTTTTTTGCAATGTGACATGGAGGCCTAGTTCAGGCTTCAGACTTAGGTGCTTAAAATAAGGCAAATCTTACAAATTTTACGTTTTAAATCAGACACAACATAACAAACGCCCTACATTTTAGTGTCAGTTTGCTTTTTTTTTAGTTTTGCACTGAAGCTAAAATGCTAATTGGGTGACGAACTAATAGAAGATTACGGCCTGTGTGCAAATATATACCTAACTGTAAAAACGATTTTATTATTTTATATGCTGGTGAAAATTGACTTACCCAACAAAATGAAGATAAATCCATTTTCACCAACGTATAAAATGGCAGCAAACACAGAAAGCACAAACCTAAGCACACTGCTACAGCACTTACAGTGACCTTAACACAGCAGGAAAAGCACCCCTGATCGACTTGTAGAGGTGGAAGTAAACGCAGAAATCTACTATCCTTCTGCAAAGCTCCTCATGAACACTCAGGCCTGAGGATACGGCTCCACCTGCTCCTTTCCAGCGCTACTTTCCTCACATCACAGGATGCCAATAATGCCCAGAAAGAGGGATATGGATCGAGGAGATGAGGAGCATTTGGAGAGATGGTAGAGCAGTTTCTCAGCCTTGACCCAAAAGGTCTCCTGTGCTCATTTTAATGCTTTCCCTGTTTCACACACTCACTTCAGATCAGTAAGAGGTTGCTAATGGGCTGATTAGTTGGACCAGGTGTGTTGGGAGCAGGGAAAACACTGAAAGGGCTGAGACCTGGTTAGCTGTTGTGTGGGCCTCACTCATTTTACATTTTCTCTTGAAAGAATTGAGAACAAAGAACATCCTTCTGCTTAAACTAATAATACTATTAAAACTAACGTGACATAAAAGTATGAACATCGTTGCTAGTAGTAGTAATTTTAAACTGGTTTAATAATAACTGTTTAAATACATTTCTTTTACTTTTTACCTTTAAAATGCAAACTCCTAGTGGTTATTCCGCTGATGGAAAGAAGATTTTTGTGAATTAACATTAATCAACAAAAATACCATAACATTAATGTACTACAACATTAAAGGATCCATATCCTACTTTTTTCTTGAGGTCCACCTGTTCTGTATTGTAATCTCTCTTTATCCCCTAAAATTCAACAAACTATTCTAGATAATGTGCCTTTAAGAGTGTTATATGTAACGGACCTCTGTTCTGATTGGCTGCCCTGTATTGTCCCTCATTAATTGTCCACTCTGAAACACTCCTTTTGTGTGAATGGGGGGGCTGAAGTGCAATATATATATATATAATTATGTTACACTTGAAGTCAGAATGGGCTGTTTTTGCTGCAGTTTCCTTATACAGACAGTATGGACTTGGGAGAGATCATCTCAGGCAGTGAAGATTCGGTTTTCCATGACATGTCTCTTTAAAATGAGGTTATTACAGTGTGTTTGAGTATGATCTCCTCTGTGTGGTACACTCGTGTGGCAGGGCTGGTGTTGGAGTGTCCCCAGCCTGACTGGAGCGGAGTGCAGTGGCCTGCAGGGCTGTTAGCCTGATTAGACTGCAGAATGCTGAGGACAGGAGAGGCACCGATGGAGGCTGGCAGCCTTTCACACTGCCTGAGCGAGAAGTAAACTAAACATCAACAGCAGCCCCTTTCTGCAGGCTGCTTGACTCACTGGCGGAATGAGAATCAACTTGGATATGTAATGTAATAAAAAAAATGCATAATTCTGTTTTCAGATTATCTAGGAGACTGCTGGCTATCTAAGTGTGAAGCGCTGTGGCTCTGCGTTGAGCTGCTAGAGAGCAATGAGGGGCAAAAGTACTTTTCAAAAGTGGCAATGCAAAAGGCATTTTTCTCAACATGAATTAAAGTGTATTTTTGTCTTTCTGCTTAACATTAGAATAAATGCAAATGAACAAGAATGCAGTAAAGTATCAAGATTTGTTTTGTTTGGAAAAAAATACCTCCTCAGTTCCTCCAACCGTTGTTTGGATTGTGAAACTCCATCAGCAGCTCCTGATTTAATTTAATGAAGGACTGATTGAGTCAAACCAGGGTTGTGATGAAACTACAGTAATACTGAACTTCCACAAGAACTCACTGATACACTGAACATAACATCACTATTTACTGTAAGTTATTTGTTCTTTTTTGTTTTATTTAGTATATTTTGTAATATTAATGTGGAAAAAAACACTCACTGCTCATGTAAACACATTTTAAATATCAAAGACTTTTGTACAGTACCGTAAATGTAACCGCACATGAGCATCTCCAACAAACATAAAGAGAATTCAGGTCCCCACGACCACAGATGACCACCTTTATGATATAATGCATCCCAAATGCAGCGTATTAGCAAACAAATCCACAAGCAATACTGATCCAAACATGTAACAACTGATCTAATGACTAACTACAGTCCGTGGAGCAAACTTTGATGAGTATCTTTGGAAAAGCACTCTTTATAACCAGTCCAGTCAGTCTTTATAACCTGGCTCAGTGCATGTAATATCAGTGGTGTAAAAGTAAATGTACAGCATGCAGAAACTGGCTTACAATCCACAGACGCTCCACTCTGGACAGCTTGCGTGTCTTCATGCTGGTCAGCCAGTCAGCCGGACAGTGTGCGAGGCAGTAAACTGGACCAGGGGCTGGGATGGGTTTTTATGGAGCCGCCTGTTAAGTGCACCTGATCCTGATCCTGACCGCACACTGAGACTCAGCGATCTCCCTGCCAGCGACTCACATTAAGGCTCATCCAATGTGTGTGTGTGTGTGGTTTTATATATTAAGAGAAGAAAATTGTCCTTGCTTTTGTAAACCACAGAAAAAGCTTAATAACAGGACCAACAAAAACATTCCTGTTTAGTCATAGTTAGTGGGATACAAAATTCAATACAAACTTATATATCTGGATATTATACACACAGAGAGTGAAGCGACCATTCTGTCATACATGAAAAGCATGAAATTCTTCCTCTGTATTTAACCCATTCACCAAGTGAAGCAGCAGGCAGCCAGGAACACAGCGCCCCGGGAGCAGTGTGTGGGGACGGTACCTTACTCAGGGTACCCCAGAGGTGCATAGCAGTCTCGGGAATCGAACCCACAACTTCTTGATTGCAGGGCAAACGCACTAACCACTACACTTACCCGCTGGTATATTAAATATATATATGTATATATATATATATTTAAATAAAAACACACACACACATCTCTCTCTCACTCACTATATATATACATAGAGAGATTTGCAAGGGTTACATTCTAAGAGCAATTGTGAAAAAATGTGAATTTGTGATGTGGTAAAAAATAAATGCCTAAAAATGCCTATTTTTATGCCTCCAAATATGCTCCTAAAACACTTTAATTTCCTTTGAAACTCAGGTAAACTCTAGACTGATGTGGGAATGCTGGACTGCAGCTGCCAGAGAGGCATCACAGGGCGAAATGAATAGCGTTCCTTTTATTTTGAAAGTTTGTGCTTTTTGGGGCTCATGAGTGCGCGCAGCACGCAGCTCTACGTCTCGGCTGGTTTTCGCAGGAGTCATATTATATGGACATAAGTATTGGGACGGCTGACCATTACACCAACAGGGTCATTAATGATACTGCATTCAGTTACATAGAGAACTACTTTTTCTGTAATAAACTAGATAAAACATGAACGCCCTGCAGTGGCAAATAGCTTTGGTTTTATATTTGCTTTGATTACATTAATGTTTAAGTTGAGATTTACAGAAATATCTTAACTGTAATCATGTAACTGTGTTAAACAAAAACACTGCTGTTAAAAAAAACGAATCTTACTGCACTTTTGTTCATATAGCAGTACTTAAAAAATAAAAGTGTGCAATACACTACTTTTGAATTAATTATTTAATTTTATATATTTAATATTATTAAAAATTGTAATCGGTGTCCAGCATTAATATATATACATATAGATAGATAGATAGATAGATAGATAGAAAGATAGATAGATAGATAATTTGCAGGCTGGGTTGAGTATTAGTCACTGATGAACTACAATTTAGTTTGGGATTAACTAAAAATGTTGTAATCACTGCAACCCGCTGGGCAGGTGACCCCACATTACTGCATAAACAAACTTTCAGTTAATCGTCAGTTCCTCCCTAATCACCATTAGAGGAATGTACAGTCATGTGTGAAACCTGGCCACGAAATTATACCCCAATCAATATTTGTTGGTTTTCTAGACAATGTACATCCGAAAAATTGCCAAGAGAGTGAAGAGTTCACATTATTGTGTGTGTGTGTGTGTGGTGTGTGTATGTGTGTGTGTGCATGTCTTCTACTGTAAAACAGATCCTGAAACTGACCTCCTGTCTCGAGTACCCGAGACGTCAAACGGTGCTCCTGTGAAGGGAACTCAACACTGCAGCTCAGGAGCGGCCTCTCTGTCTTCAGGGGGGCCGTCAGCTCCAGATTAACACACAATACCCAACTCTCAAACGCACACACACACACACACACACACTGTTCCACCAACGACAGCACTAAGTCACTTTCCAGCCCATTAGCCTCCATTCGCACTTCAGTGAGTATCGTCATTACAAACCGCACACACATAAACACAGCCGCACGCCCCCACTTCCCCACACCGTTGAGTCCTGCTGCACTTTTACATTTACGCCTTTTAGCAGACGCTCATCCGCTGCAACTCACAGAAGTGCTTCGCTGTGCGCAGAAAACTTTTCCTTAAAGGGCCTGTGTCATGTAGAACAGTCAATATGGTCTATACAGTTTATACTGTCTATACAGTTTATACTGTCTATACAGTTTATACTGTCTATACAGTTTATACTGTCTATACAGTTCATACTGTCTACAGTTCATACTGTCTATACAGTTTATACTGTCTATACAGTTTATACTGTCTACAGTTCATACTGTCTACAGTTCATACTATCTATACAGTTTATACTGTCTATACAGTTTATACTGTCTACAGTTCATACTGTCTACAGTTCATACTGTCTATACAGTTTATACTGTCTACAGTTCATACTGTCTATACAGTTCATACTGTCTATACAGTTCATACTGTCTATACAGTTCATACTGTCTACAGTTCATACTGTCTACAGTTCATACTGACTATACAATTCAATTCAATTCAATTCAATTCAGTTTTATTTATATAGCGCTTTTTACAACCAACCAGACTGATTATGATTCTGATTCTGATGAAATTACGTCAACTGATGCTGTCAGCTGTGAATTTTATTTTTATTCATTGTTTTTTTAAGTTGCACGAAATTTGAAAATTATTGTGATCTTGTAACATTAAAGTAATTTTAATTTTTTTACAGAGTTCTAAATGTTCAAAATGTTTTCTTTGAATAAATACAATTTCACAAGCAACACACTAGCCTAGTTTTTATACATAGCACAAAAGTAAAAAAAAACAATATATGCAGTGTTATCTTCATTTTCGATATCAAAAAAGATTTGCGGCTCCCGGTGTTTTCTCCTTTGTGGAAACCAAATGGGTCCAAATGGCTCTTTGAGTGTTAAAGGTTGCCGACCCCTGGTCTATACACTCCATACAATCTATACAATCTATACAATCTATACAATCCGTACAGCCCATATAGCCCAAATAGTCCATCCAGTCCTGTTTTGAATTCACTATAGTTATGATGTAACAACCACCCTTTTGGCCCACAGCCATTTAGCCTGCCCCGCTCTAATCCAAGCCCATTGTTGCTGTAATCAGACTGGAAAAAATAAGAAACGTGCGGATCCTGGCAGCAGAGAAGCAAGTTGAATCATTGCAGTCTTCTAAAAGACCAAATGTGGACCTGCCAAACTAGGCTAGTACGCTGAGCTCTGCTGTTATATCAGGTTACCTTTATTCATGTAGCCGGTTATCATACACAAAGGCCATTCAATGTGCTTTACAGGAATAGAACAAAACTCTTAATAAATCAGGAAGCATAAAAATAGTAGGAACTCTATTGGAGAAGCTTTTTGCGACAGAAGGACCTCAAGACTTTTTCTCAGTTTCAGCACTGAAGTAGTGCAACAAACTGCCTCAGAACTCCTGAGACTCTCACTGTGGACTGAAAACCCCCCTCTTCACTGAGCTCTGAGGAGAACATCTACATCTTCATGCCATGACTAACAAAAACTTCACAAATAAACTTGTCTTCTGTGAGTGATTTGTTGTGGTGGACTAACACAATCTCTGGTAGAATTCTAGCAGCTCATAAAGGGGACATATTATATAAACTCACTTTTTGCATCCCTTTGTATTTCCATTTGTGTCTCTACTGCTCCTATGAACACTCCAAGCGCAAAAAAAAACATCCAGCCATTTTCTTTCAATTGAAAGATTTTGGTGTCAGGAATCATGTGCTTCTATGAGCCGTTTGGACGGCTCCCTTATTCTGACGTCAGGAGAAGGAAATTTGCATAGAACCACCCCTCACCTATCGAGCCCCGCCCACTAGATTAGTTGAAGATCCAGGATTTTTGTCTTCTGGTTTTATGAGCACCCATAAGACGGCGAGCGCTACAGCTCTGTTTTCTGAAATTTTCACTTGTGGTAAACGTAAGCATGGGATGGTGGGGCGTGGCCAGCAACAGCTTATTGCCATAAAAGTGACAGAGCCCTTAAATGGCTCATTTTGAAAGGGACTGAAACTGTCAATAATAGAACTGGTGAGATCTCTTTATGTGAGAGGGATTTTGTGCAAAGAACTTCATGAACATGTTTTGTAGCCCATAGACCTTTTATAAAAAAGGTATTAATACCTTTTAATGTCTTGAAATACATAGCAGTACAATAGCAATACAGAAATTGTGTCCATATCGTGCTGCTTTACTTTATACATGCTTGTTAAAATGATATTGTATTTTAACTAAATATTTCAACACCTATGTCTCAACATCAGCAGCCCAAACTGCTGGTGGTAGCCAGTATGTGACAATATTCACGTTTTGATTCGTTAACAACCTTGTAATTTGGTGATATTTAAATACAACAAAACATGCTGACTTTAAACCGGCGTCTTTACTAAATACTGACTGAAAGACTGTTCTATTTCTTTCCAACGTTTAACATTTTACACCTAAATAACGGTTGTAACAGACGAAACATGTCGTCAAATTTCAGATTTACTTTCCAAAGGCACAAATCCAGTAAATGACATTTTCCTGAGCTGTCAGAGGACCGTTTAAAACTTAAAATGACTGAAAATGGTACCACAAAATATAAATCGACAATTTCTCATGGTGGGGGGAGCTGCAGGAAATTGTAGCCGCTTGCTTTGAGAACAAGTGACCTTGTTTAGGAGAATAGCATGCAAAGAAAGGTGATTCCCCGTCATCACTTTTTTTTGTAAGTTTTGTACATTTTGTACATTGGAGTCCTATTGCACGCATACAGTGCTGAAATACATAAAAACTATTTTTTTTCAATACCAGTGAAAATGTTCTGAGAGTAGATGAGCTGTTTTACGTCCGTATTGCAGACGAGCCGTGTGGAACGTCCACCCTGTTTTGAGGAAGAGAGAGAGCGTAATATTTAAGAAGAGAAAATAGGAAGTTATGTTGGTGACTAATTAAAGGGCAAAAAATCTCAGACAGATGTTGGTCAGATTCCTACGCACATTTTTCCAGCTTCGGGAACTGACCGTTCACATGCTGAATATCTCCCACCAGTACACACGGCCACTGGGACGAGATCACTAGTGTTGATTAGAAACACTGGGCACAGCCTGCCTCAGCCTCAGTGTGTGTGTGTGTATATGTATGTGTGTGTATATATATATATATAATGTGTGTGCACATACATACATACATACATACATAGACATACACACACTTTTTTTTAATCTGGTGGGAATTGCAAAGTAGAGAAAATTGATTACTGCAGTAGTTTTTATCTGTATGTCTTAAGGTGATATTTTCGTTTGGTGTAAATATATTAATCACATTCATTTGGTCGACGCTTTTATCCAGCATGACTTACAATTTGAGTAAATACTCAAGTCTCAGGACGTGTGTGTGTGTGTGTGTGTGTGTGTGTGTGTGTGTGTGTGTGTGTGTGTGTGTATGTATGTATGTGTGTGTGTGTGTGTGTGTGTGTGTGTGTGTGTGTGTGTGTGTGTGT
>JBBPCY010023493.1:0-14656 GCA_037974405.1 Brachyalestes nurse | reverse complement strand
CCTCCTCGCCCCGCCTATCAGAAACAGCACGTCCTCAGGAATTCTCATTGTGGGACTGATTCTAAGTGGCTGTAATTTTGCACCAAGTCTGAATTTTGGAAAGAGACTTCAGATACTGTATTAGACCATTAGGACCTATATAAAAGCATAAAAAATCAGCATGTCATAGGACCTTTAAGGAACTATTTGGGATGTTCTCATTCACTCTCTCACTCCAACATTCACTGTATGTGTTCTTACCAGCTTTGCTAATTCGCAGTGGCAGCTGAGTTGAGTTCAGCACCTCATCTTCATCCTGCTCGTCAATGACCTTACACTGACGCAAGTATGGGGTCAGTTTGGCTGGGTTCAGGATGCGGGTCAGTTTGTGTCTGACTCCCTCCACCCTTTCCCACATCTCCTCATAAGCTTCCTCACCCCATGGGGGCGCCGCTGAGCTATCGGAGTCCCCAACACATGACACCGGCCATTCACTCACACCTGCGCAGAAAGGGAGAGGGTATGAAGATGGCTAAATTGGATGTTATAGTGTTCCTTGGATAGAACCACCACAATATTTAGGCATCAAGCAAAGGTGAACTGACCACTGGTACAATCTATTTTTGCTGTTAGTGAGAGAGAGAGAGAGAGAGAGAGAGCACAGCATCATCAGTGCTCCTGTCTATGTTATTACACCATCAGCAAACAAAACCCCAAAAAACTCAAATCCCCAAAAACTCAAAGGGAGGATGGTGTTAATTAATAAAAAAGTGTTATTATATTACGCTGCAGTTTAAACTCTGTCAGAAATACTCAGGTATGAAAATGGCCATTTTGTGTTCAATAACTGTATTCATATAAACATAAACAGACAACCAAAATAGAAGACAATCTAAGAAAATATGTGCCAGGAACCTGGAAAAAACATTGACCTTTTCTAGCAAGGTGGCGTTAGTGTGATACTGTTCATCACACAGCTAAACTATCTAGCCTGTAAGGAAGCCAGCTAACAAGAAAGCGATATTTATTTAGGGTTTTAAGAATAAAGTATTCTACTGTGAGGTAATGTTTTAGTGGGTGCAGGAAGTGCTGTGTCCAGACAGATGGTGAGATGTTCTGGATTTCTGCATAAGCCCTGGGCATCAGTAGAATGTGGGTGAGGATCCTGTAGCCTGTGGGATCTTTCCATTATCTCATCCAGAGCAGAGGAGGAGGTTTCTTGGATTGGTAGAATGCAGTGTAAAGCTGTTTTGCCTGTAATTTATGAGGAGCTGATCTGCAGGGAGTACTGCTGTCTCACTTCTCAGGAATGCAAACACTGGCATCAAAACCTCCTTTATAGTCAGGCTGATACACATCAGGGAGAAAGGGAGCCTTTATGCCGGACCGCAGAGAAAGACAGAGAAAGAGAGGAACAGTACAACAGTACTCTGTGTTTGCTGCTCTAGCCTGACAGCCTGAGAGGATGCGGCATGGACCAGGCATGTAAGCCCTAAGTGTTGGGGTGGGGGGCAAACCCTGGGACAGGCTACACATACAGACACACTCTTGCTGCACCTGTTTCAGCATACTGTCTGTTCACATTTCAAATTTGTGAGATTTTGGTGTAATTGCGTATTTGTACTTACATTAGTATTTACAGTTTGTCTTATTGACAGTAATCAAATCAGTTCATTTCTAAAATTATACTGAAAGTTACGGAACCACTGGCAGAATTCTAAACTTTCTAAAGATTTTTTACACATTAAGTGGATTATTTGGATGTCAGTACATCGGTCTGAATGTGTGTTTAAATGATTTTGCACACAAAGGACAATTTCTCAAAAAGTAAAAAGACATTCATTTGTCCTTTGCCAGCTCAGTTGACTAATCACCAGCATGACCAGCATGTACATATATGCTAAGAATAACAGTATTTTGCAATGCAAGAGTTATCATAAATATGGTAAGAAACCTGGAATTATAAAATATAAATTCTTAGATATATTGAAGAAAACTTGAAGAATAAGTTCTTGGGATTGATTTACATGCATAAGATATTTCAGTGCTACATGATGGATAATTTGCCGTTATCTATCTTTATTAATGAATAAATCTTTTCTATGAATTATGTGTGTTATAATAACACATTTTGCATTTGTAAATTTGTATAATTGTATGATTGTATATATATAAATATATATAAAGTAAGTCCCTTTCCTCTGGGAAAGTGAATATACACGATGAGAAACGTTTGAGGGTACAATTGCATAATTTGTACCTTGAGGAACTAAAACCTAGTTCTTGAGCCTTTAAAGACAGAACTCACTGACCAGCAGAACAGCCCAGATATTCTCTTTGGGCTGTTTGGAAACAAATTCAGACAGATTCCTGCAATGAAGCCCCATCACCCTTGCCTGTGTAACTCCACGGCTGGTACTCTTGCTGGGACCCGCTTGTCTTTTTCTGCCTCCAGCCAATATGATTCAGGTGTTTGTCCCTCTTCTTTCTGTCCCCCCGCCCACCCCTCTCACTCTTTCAGTGTATATTGTGGTACACAGAAACCAGGCAGGTCAGGGCAGGATTTTGGAATTCGCAGAGCCTGAGCAATCCAGGTATGCCATGAACAATCACGTCTCAGGTCACACGACTCTCTACACTGTACTCCTCCAAATTAAAGATGCTTTTACACCATTTGAGATGTGTTTCCTGCTGACTGAACTCTATCCTGGACTTAAAGCAAACTGTAAAATCCAGTGCAATCATTTCCATATGACAAGGTAATTAAGCTGATGTGCTTCAGACCAGACTGACCCACAGAGGAGTTGACAATTGACATAAACCAACATAAACATAGACAGAGGCTTATTTCAATAGGAATAAGTGGTTATAAAACCTGCTTTAGTCAGTTTTAATGAAATTGCACTCCAGAAAGTGTATTCACAACTGAAGCGTGTTGTAATAAGCATTCATGAATGTTTTGTAGGTTTATGTATGTTGTGATAGTAGGAATCATATAGACATATGAACACAACTAAGATGTGTTCATGTAAGCAATCACAAGCTACAACAGCTGCTACTACTTCATTTTTTAAAACATCATTCCAAAATGCAGAATATCTGTTTGTAACAATTCTTGATGAATGAGTTTTGAAACAGAAAAACAACAGACGTATTATGAAAACATTTTTTTTCTCTAATAAAGATGGCATTAATCACAATACAGCACTAATATTCCATTTAATGTCTAAAAGCCACTCCTCTTATATACATATATACTCAAAGAAAGTGGTCCATAAATGCACTTTGGAATGAAATCCTTTGTTTCTAATTGATTACTGTTGACAGCCAGTGGATGTATCATAGCCTCAAAATCCAGTGTAGATCACAGTGGTGTAATCTCTACAGGAAAAATCAAAGTCACATACCACTCATCTCTCAGGCTAAAGTGGAGGAACGGTCCTTTTGAAGAGTCTGGTGCCAATCTGGGGGAAAAAAATGGAAAAACAGTATGTTCACACTATGTCTTGGTTCTACAGATACCTTCCTCTCTCTCCGTCCCACTCTTTTTCTACACACTCTCACACACTACGTATCTCCGCCCCCTAGAACACACCTTCTCTCTTTCAGGAGCACAAGCAGTGTGTTTACTCTCCAAAGAGTCAGTCAGGTCATTTTGTTCAGTGGCATTTGATCACTGTTCAGACGGCCAAAATGATTGAATTATACTTGACCGCAGACCATGAGGTGAGATATTATATGGCCTCTAAAACCAGATTGTTCTGCCACCCTGGTTAATATTTAACCAAAACATTGCTATAAATTGGCACCGGCAAATTCCAAGCTGGGAGTGGTAGGGGAAAAGGAAACAAGGAACAAAATGTAATTTGTTCATTCGTCTTTAGTCCACACCGTGTACATATGAACTGCTGGCATGTATTTTCCCAGCGCGTGTGATTCAGCACATCAGCTCAGTCTGTGAGTCAGGGTTGATAATAACACTGATGAGCTGGTGAGCCCCTGTGTGGAAAGACCAACTGATTAGTTCATTTTAAATTCTGCAACCCTTTTGTCAGTTTACACTGTGGGAATATTTTCATCCCTCACTTCCTTTCATTAAGCTTTCAGTAGGATACTAGTATTGCTAAGAAGTGTTGCTAAGAAAAAATATCTTCCACATGTATTTAAATATCTGTATTTGATAACATGTCCAATGTTTCATATTGGATCCACATGTAATAATACTTTATTGTTATTTATATTATATTATATTATATTATATTATATTACATTATATTATATTAAATAATATTATATTATAATATTATATTATCTAGAAGTATGGTTATATGTGTATTAATATTTCCCATGTGTATTAAAAACATGTAAGTTCATAAATGTAATACCATGCAGTGGAGGGAATCCACTTTGGTACTGAGTTGTAGAAGCTACAGTAATAAGAACCACTAGTGGGAGCTCTTTTTCATGACTGTTGATTTAGTTGGTAACTGCAGAGCTGAGTGTGTGTGGGCTACAGCAGAAACTTCTGGAGGCAGGGCTGGACTGGGACCAAAAATCTTACCCCGCCGGCCCAAATGTACCTGACCGGCCCAAATTTACCATCGACCCACCGGGCAAATGCGGTATGCCTGATGACCAGTCCAGCACTGCCTGTAGGGTCACTCCGTCAGCAGCACATTCCAGCTAATTAAGTGAATTTTCAATGACTCATCCCTGCGCTCCTGATGACTTGAATAATTCCTCAGTAACAACAGGTTTCCACCCAAACAGAGGGAAACTCAGCATGCACCTGCACGTCTTCCCATACCTCAGATTAATGCGTAAATTAATTCCCCTCGCTGCTTTCGTCATGCAGCCGCTGGCAGAGCTGGCACAAAGAGTGAAGGAATCACAGTTCATTGACTCATTAACTTTAAATAGAAAGTAGTGAAACAGAAGTGAGAGAGCCATCAATCAAGTGTATGTGTGTTTGTGTGTGTGTGTGTGTATGAGAGAAAGAAAGAGAGAGAGAGAAATGGAAGGAAACAGTGAAAGAGAGCAGGAGAAAAAAGGGAAAGAGAAAATTAAAAATAAGACAGAATGAGAAAATGAGAAAACAAAAAACAGGGGAGAGAGTAAGATACGGATACAGGATGAAGAGAGATGAAAAAGTGTAAAAGAGACAAAATTATAGAGACAACAATTAAGAAAAAGAGACAGAGACAGAAAGCCAGTAAGATAGCGAGAGTAAAACTAAAGGAATACGAGAGAAAGACAGAGAGGGAGAGACGCATGTGTAGCAGTGGTAGTGTGTGTTGCTATAGAGGAGGAATGCGGTGTCCCAGTGAGACGGAGCCGGTCCAAACCCAAACCATCCGTCCCCCGCAGCCCCCCGTCACACGGCCTGTGCTCTGAGGTTCAGAAGTATAATCAGGGCTCTGTCTGCTGCAGAAAGAGTCTTTATCACTCACACTCTCAATGGAAACCAGAAGAGAGTGGAGCCGCCCTATACCACATCAGCCAGAGACCCAGCAGTGCCTGGGGGCTCAAACAAAGACCCCACACTGGGGTCAGGCGTGTGGATCCCCCCACAGACTGGCTGTCCAGGTCTGGAATCATTATCTCCACCCGCAGTTTCAAGATTCAAGACTTCTAAATAAGATACTACTACAGAGTGAGATAACCAGCTAAAATATTGTATTATTTTATTTAACATGTATAGTATGTTGGTTTGTCCATTCCACCACAGAGTTCATCATGCATAACACGTCTATGGACAAAATACAGAGAAATTATATATTCTATTTGACTGTAGGTCTGCACAAAACTGTTTAAATTAAATGTCAAAATTTTAAGATTTTTTTTCAGTCATTTTGGACCACCTACGTTGATATTTTCATCATAAAGCCTTCACAGAGTGTGAAGGACAGCAAGCAGTTATTCAAAATGTTAAATAAATAAATATATCCAAAAAGAATTTTTACTGCTAGTTTTAAGCATGGTTTATGAACTGATCCCAGATCCACAGAGCTCCTGCTGTGAGATGTTTTATAAATACACACTCCTTCCTGCTCCATTCTGGGGTGCCCACTCGTCCGGTCTTTGTGTCGCCAGAACAGACGCTGCAGAAGAATAAGAGTTTCCTGGAGACACACAGGCTGTTCCTCGAAAAACAGCTCATCACTCTTGACAGCAGTCAGGAGAAGCTTTGGCAAACAGGAACCTCAGCACAGAGGTGTTCCTCAGGGTTCTATTATAGTCTCTACAGATATTTTGAGAAAGAGTGAAAAGATTAAAAGTTATATTTCAAGTGCAAGTGGCAAGATCTTTTCTTTTTTCGTGTGTTTTCAGACAGAAAGAACTTTATCAAACAGGACCCACAGAGTTCTTTTGCAGGTGCAATATCTATTTATAGAAGACTGAGAAACTATATTTAACTAAGAAGAACTGAAGTGCATATCCACATACAGACTTACTTTTTTATTAAAGTGTTCATTAACATATCAGTTAATGTTCTAGTTATAAACAGGCTAAAAGTCATCCCCCTAAGTTATAAACTGAATTGTTTAGAGAGAAAGAGATAGAGAACGTGTTAGCGGTTAGTTCCAGTGGGGATCATCATAGCCTAAAAGCTTTAGAAAGAGAAAATACTTTTTTTTCTAAAAGAACGCTAAACACAGACACACACACACACACACACACACACACACACACACACACATACACTCAGTGCCCATTCAGAGTGGTGTGGTTTAGGTTGACAGTATAATCACTGGGTGTAACATTCATGTTTAAACACACACACACACAAACACACTCTCGCTCTCACACACATATACACACACACACACAAACACACACAGACACACACAGCAGAGCCATATAAGGCCATTTAAACATAAAGCCCATGTTTAGCAGAACTGAAATCTGTATGTAGTTCACATGGTCAATATAGACACTACTGTACTATAATACACCATTATTCCACAACAGACTGGGACACTGATTTAAATGGGGTATGGGATGTTTTTTTAGGAAAACCAACTATAACAATGATAAAAACCACTGTAACATACAAACATACAAAATCACTGCTTTTATAAAACAGTCATGTTTAAACACATGACCATTCAATGAATACTTTTAAAAATATTTTATCAGTAGTAAATGTAGTAAATAATTCCTCCATCAAGAAATGTAGTTTATTCAGAGTACATTACTCTTGATAAGTAACTATGAATTGCTGATGGAGTACAAAAACAGACTATAATATTTAATATTTACAGTCGTGAATATATCACAATATTGTGTTGTATTTAATGCAAAAAAATCACTTTGTATTTTTTTCCTCTCCAATGTACAAATACCACAAAACTATATGTACCAAATGATGTGCTCCTGTTTCTCACTTGTGGCAGTCTGATGGGTTAAGAAAATTCCTACCATTTTTCTTGTACAGTTTCTGCAGTATTCTGTTGTCACAGGCTTAAATCAAATTCTGAATCTATAACCAAACATGCCTATGATGATCCATAGCAACCGTATCACAGCCTTGATATTATTTGTGATTATTTGCTGCCTGCTCAAGCATGAATGTCATGGTTTACAATCCTGTAACTGTTAATTCTCTATATGAACTGAACCAAGTGAACATTTCAAACACACACACACACACACACACACACACACACACACACACACACACACATAAAGGCATGTAAACTACTTCTGCATTTCAATACCATAAGTGTAGGGTGTGTAACACAGTTTATCATGTGTTTGTGTGTCCCTTTGGGTATGTCAGCCAACAACCAACATAAGAAAAGAGACAGAGGGAGAGAGAGAGAGAGAGAGAGAGAGAGAGAAAGAGAGAGAGAGATTCTTTTGGTTTTCTTGGCTCAGATGAGTTTCTGTGTGAAAGTCATTTCCTGAGCAGAAATCCTTTCTGTGTGAAAAAGCCTCCATCCTGTTTTACTAGCTTTCCTGTCTCCCTCCTTCTCTGTCTCTCTCTTTCTTTCTCTCTCTCTTTCTATCCACCACTCTGTTTTTCCACCCTGTTCATGTTACTTATTCTTTTTATTCACTCGGGCATTTCTGACTGGCATCTTTCCCTCTGTCTATGAATAAATCCCCCAAGCACACACCACAACCGCTCACACACACACACACACACACACACACACACACACACACACGCACACACCGCAGCATGATAAAAGTTGTCTGTTTTTGTGCAGATGAAGGGGTGAGTGAATTTGGTGTCGTTGCTGTGGTTTATCTCTTCTGTAAACATTCCCAGGATTTCATATCACTGATCTCTAATATACTAGGATTTGTGTCTGTGTATTTGCGTGTCTGACTCTATGTGTTTGTGTGTTGGTGTTTGTGTGTGTTTGCATGCCCTTGACTGAGCTATGCTTTCATATACGGCAGGGTTTTGTGGTTTTTAGTTTTAGATTCTCCAACAATAATAATTGCTGGAGGCTGATCTGAGCTGTACTAGCGTGTTCTTAGCAATGACCTTAAAGGAGAAATCCACCAATTTTTCAAAATTCCTGCATAAGCAACTGGTTAATATATGAGTCAAGACTTACGGGAGAGGTAGAATCATTCACAGTGGTGGAAAATGGAACCAGACGTCTGCCTCTAAAAGCTCCCTCGTAGAAAGTTATTCCATGAAATGGTTATGGATAAAGATATCCCATATTCTATTAAAGTATGACGTCATAAAATTTTACACAACTCACTCTCACTGAAAATTAAACTGGCTGTTTTTGGTTGTATGTATGTTGATGTATGTAAATGGGCTTTGTCCTTACTGGCTGTTGTGTATTGTTGCTCATTCAGAAAATAGTCAAAGCAAAAATACTTAAAAACAGTTTTTTTTGTGAATTTGTATAAAGTAGGCTAGGTTTGTATTTTACTGTTCATAAATATACTGGGCAATGAACAGCACATATTAAAACATTTCCCACAACACTTATAGCATATTGGTGTAGGATCAAATATCACTGCACACGCACACACATACACACACACACACTCTCATACAACCACATACACACAGACACTCACACATAAACAGACACACACACACACATACACATTTAGTTTATCACTCCAGTTCCTCAGACTATGGTTCCTAACCATAACTTCATGCTTGTAGTTTAGAAATCATGGAATAATACTCCTCCTGTAAACTGTTAGGCATAGTAACCACAAACTTATCACAGTATTACATAGTTAAGAACAATAACACACAAAGAGTACAAATAGGACATATCTTTGTGTTTCATTCTGAAAAAGGCAACAGGGATTTGACACTAGATCAGAAAGGATCGGATGGCCAGCCTGACTTATTGTTTTAGTAAATTTTTTCCAACAGTGTTCTGCAGTTACTGTTACTGTAAATATTCCATTCAAGTACTGAATCCAGCGGTCTAATACGCCTTATTCAGCCCGCGGCCATGTTGAATCGAAAACGAGGCTGTGAGGGATAGAAGTCCAGCAGTGTTCACTATGGTGTATTGTTGTGTACCGTAATGTTGTGACGGCCACCTCGTCCTCACTCCATAGATCCCGTTCCCTGTCTCCCGAATATTAGTTGTCCTTACTTTCTCTTCTCTCCGTCCCCATACTTGTGTCCAGTTTATGTTGGTTCCCTTGTCCCCTACCTAGTGTGTCTACTCCGTTTGTATCGCGTCCCGTTTATTAGTTTCACCTGTTCCTCGTTTCTCTTGTGTTCACCTGTTACTTGTTTATTCCCCTATTTAAGGCCCCAGCCGATCCCAGTTCCTTTGAGTCTGTATTTGTCTTACCTTGTCTCCTTTTGTGTTACAGATGGTGTTGGTTAAGATTCTGAATCCTGTTTTTTCATGTCCTTGTTTTCCCCTTTCTGTTTTACAGGCCCGTGTTCCTCCATTTTGAGTACTGGGTCGTGCACGGTCTGTGCTGACCGCCAGAACCCTCGTGGCCTCGCCTGAAAGCTTTGTGGAAAGCTTTGTCCTGTTCTTTGGTTTTTCTTTTCTTTGTTTCTTTGAGGAGCACGGGTCTCGTGTTTTGTTGTTCTACTGTTTCTGTTGTCGTGTTCAGTGTTTCCTGTTTTGGTTTGAGATTAGGATTATACTGTTTTCTTTGTTTCTATGTTCCCTTTTGATTAAAATATTGTAAATAGTAACTGCTGTGTGCGTCCTCCCCTTCCCTCTCACGACCTCCACTCTGACAACATTTCTTTGTCTCTTTAAATATTAGAGGTAGAAATGATCATTTTCTAATATAATCGCCATCTTACCTGAAATGCTTGAACAACCCAAATTGCCAATACCAACTGCATAAATCAATTTAATAATTTAATAATTTAAAATTCATTTTAGCACCGTACAATGTGTAATTTAAATTTATTTACAGAGGAAGAGGCACAGAAAGCAAGCAAAGAGGTAGAGAGCAGTAGATTTAAAAGCTTCTTTCAACAATGAATGACAAAAATAAATATTTCACAGGAGATAAAGAGTGAACTTGACCAGGCCTTCTTTAAAATGATCTACATGGACTATGAGCCACTCATCAAGGGGGAAAGAGAAGGGATGCGTCATTTTGCAAACATTGCAGAGCCAGGCTACATCCCACCTTGCTATAGCACAGTCCGTGACACACTCATGCCACATGCCTTGTTAGAGTTGGAGAATAAGTTGCGCGATCTGCTGCAGCACTGCAATGTACTCTCAGTGGCCATTGATATTTGGACAAGCCGACGGGGTCACAGTTTTCTGGGTATCGTGGGAAGTTTTATTGATAAAAACTTTAAAGGCCACACTGTTCTGCTGAGCTGTGAACACATCCAGGGACACTACACAGCGAAGCACATTTATGAAAAATACAAGGAGGTCCTGAGACGCTGGAATGTCCAGCGTGGTGTGATCAGAGTAGTTACTGATCGTGCTAGCAATATGGTGAAAACTTTCAATCTGCCTGGTTTCAGTGAATTTGTGGATCTCCTGGACCATGGTGCCAGGGACGTGGAGACAGATGTTGAGGGTAATGCTCTAGATGATGCACCCCTGCAGCTCCATGCAGACCAGCTGGCCAATCAGTTGAACGTGATGGTAGAGCACTACGTCACAGAATCAAATCTTCACCTGCAATGTCCGATCCACTTACTCCAACTCCAACAATTAAAGATGCAATCGCAAAGCATAGTGCAGTCAATTCAATAATCAACAAGGTCGGAAAAGTAGTCAAAACGGTCAGAAAAAGCACACTGAACACAGAGGAAATCGACAAGTTAGGTGTTCGTCCCACAACTGCAGTTGCAGAAATACACAGAATGATGGCTGGTGTCTCCAGTTCACTGGAAATATCTGCATTCGCAGAAACTCTAGCAGAGAACTTTTCAAATCGTTATAAAAGGTTTTATGATGACACCCACGTTATTCTTGCAGCATTGTTAGACCCCCGCTGTGGACTGCAAGAGAGGAAAAGACAAGTAATTAACTACACAAAGCCACATTCAGAATTCCATGGTTTTATTACAGTAAATGTGTATTAACAATAGTTTATATCAACAAAAATAATACAACATTGATTATTATAAAAACAAATATAAAACAATCGTATTGTTCCTGTAGGTTCAAGGGAAACATATTGAGATCAGGGAGTTGCTAGTTCATCAAACACAACTTCTCTGCAGTATGAATAAAAAAGTAACATTCCCTTCCCTTGTCGCTGACCCTGAGCCATCAACCTCAAAGAAAGTCAATGTTCCAGTCATACACAACTGTGACACATTCATCTGCAGCGCTCGACGTAAAAGAAGTCGTCGAACAATACCTGGCAATGACAAGAATGAACCCCGTCATTTGCTTCTGGAAGGACAACTCTATTATGCTGCCACAACTTTCACACATTGCAAGGCACATATTCAGCATCCCCAGTGGCTCGGCCAGTGTAGAAAGGGTGTTTTCTATTGCTGGCCTAATTTCAAGCACTAATCGCATGTGCTTGATACCCTCCACTCTGCAAAAGCTTGTTTTTCTCAAAGTGAACGCAACATTGGAGATTTAATTTTGATCATTAAAAGAGTGACTGTTCAACCAACAATTTTGTTTAAAGAGAAGGCAATAATAGCCTACATGGATATTTTTTTTTCGTTTGTCCACTTGTTTAACTTATTTTAGTTTAGTAATTTATTTATTTTATTTAATGTAATGTTTTTCTCCTGGTTATTTATTTAATCTAGCCACATCCAGCATTTGTATTTCATTTTGTTCAAAAGTGAGCTAAACGATAGCCAATATATATTTGGCTTGGGCTAATATAGCTACTTTTCTACTAAAGCACGTTGATATTTTTCTCAGAGTATTGTGTATTTGTTTTTCACTGCATGCACAGAGGTTCGATATAAAAATAAATAAATAATGAAAAATTACAGTGGAGCGTTAATTGGAGACATTTTTTTCATGGAGCGAACATGGAGCGAGGATCAAGTGAGGAGGGAGCAGGGAGGGAGCGAGGAGTGGAAAATAAACCCAGAGCGGAGCTGGAGCAGAGTGATCATGAAATGCTCTGAGCGCGGAGCGGAAATTCTTGCCGCTCCACTCCACTGACATACTCTGGTGGCATTACAATAGGGAAAGAGGAGTTGACATTATGCCATTTTGGTTGAGGCCATCAGTTGAGGCTAGGCGGCATGGTGGCGCAGGGTTTTGATCTTCCACCTTTCTGTGTGGAATTTGCGTGCTCTCCCTGTGTGCTCCCACAGTCCAAAACACAGTCCCACAGTCCAAAAGTATGCATGTTAGATTGACTGCTGGGATAGGCACCAGCCCACCCCGTGACCTGGAATGGATTAAGGCACATATTCAGCAGTCAATGATGATGGATATGTCATCCATCCATAGATGATGACTTTACATTGCTTACTTTACATTTGATGGCAGACAAGCTAATCAACTAAATTAACTAAACTAAATCAAAAGTTGTCAGTTGCTGTGGCACAACTCCACTTTTTTTGTTGAGCTATCTGTGTTCTAGCTCTGTTCATTTCTTCCTTTCTGTATCTTTCTGGTTGACCAGTTAGTTGGTACCTCAGCAAGGTATTATTTTCATCAGCCAAAAGAAAATCAGTAGTGGCAAAGTTATAATTACAAATAAAAACAATTCAGCAATTCAAATCCCCTCCACGATTCAATAGCAATTTATCATACTGTTAAACACAGAACATAATCTTCTGCCTGTAAAATTAGGTAATACAGACTGTATGTAGAATAATAATGGTTAGTGTCATGTGTAGTTACCTGCCAAAGGCCTATTCTGAGCCATGACAAAAATTAGATTTCTATCACAATTCATAGATTAGATTAGATTCAATTTTCTTGTCATTACACATCTTTAAATACAGGGTAACGAGATACAGTTTAGCATCTAATCAGAAGTGCAAAGAGCATATATATACAGTATATGCAGAATGTACAGTTAGGAGCAGATTATGTACAGATAAGGGCAGTGTAACCAGTGGGAATGTACAGAGGTGGGGATAAATTAGCGTGTAAAGGTGGGGATAAATTAGCATTAATATACAATAAAACCCTGCTTTGCTGGCTATACTGGTATCCCTGACATTCAGTTAATTTCATACTGTCTTGCATGTTGGTTAGCAAACAGCTTGGTAAGTTATATTACATCAGGAACAGATTGTCTAAAAACTAAAATTCCTTTTTACAGTAAAGAAGCTTTGGGCTGCAGAGGATGATGGTCGAGTAGAAGCAGTTGTTGGTCCATATAAGCTAATTGATACCTCAATTCGAACACTCCAAGGCACTGAGTGGCTGGCTGATGAGGTAATTGTGTTATACAGATCACAATTAATTTCACAATGACAGCATGAAGGGGTGCTCAACAGCTTAAGCTGTCTAGTTTTGGAGAATCAGTGCCTCATCTTGTCTTCTGATGTCATTGCCAAGCCTGCTTAAGCTACCATGTGTTTTACATTCGGATATGCTTTCTGTTCACAATAATTGTGTATATGCCATTTCTATAGGTTGAACCAATATGACAAATGTTCTCTGCCCTCTCACCAACAAGGCTCTTTTTGTCTGCAGAACTGTCACTCTGCCTTCTGCGGCTGTGCATGAAAATCCTAATTCTGTTGTTTGATGTAATCATTACCTGAATTTTTTTCAAATTTTCTTTCATACAGGTTGTCGATACATATCTGTGCCACTTCTTGGAAAATGTACAGGTAAAAGTATATTTCAAATTTTGTTTTGAAATAAAATACTCTATATTATAAAGATCATTAGACACCTGTACACCAGCTTTGTGCAGTGATTGCATCATCATTGTTTGCTGGGCAGTTCTTTAGTCTCAAAAAGGTAATTTGGTTGAAGGCTTCTATTTTTAATCAATTGGATTGGATTCTTGTGGTGTGTGCCTTAATTAAAAACTATTATGGCTATTATAGTTAAAATATAAGCATAGATATTATTTATTCAAACACAAACTGTTCACTCTAACTGCAAAAGATTTGTTTTGAAGATTGTGAGAATGTCCCAAAAAACCCTTCTGCTGATTGACCCTTTTGGTAATGAAGGCTTTTATGAAAGGAAAGTTCTGCGGAACTGGAGGTTGTCACGGCCGCCTCGTCCTCGCCTCGTAGATCCCGTTCCCCGTCTCCTGAATATTAGTTTCTTTCCCTCCTGTA
>JBBPCY010023472.1:0-14657 GCA_037974405.1 Brachyalestes nurse | reverse complement strand
CACACACACACACACACATACACACACACACACACACACACACACACACACACACACACACACACACACACAAATACACACACATATACACACACACACACATACACACACAAAAATACACACACAAATATACACACAGCGTCCTGACCTACACTAGTGGCTTTATGTTTGCTCTGGACGAGAGGTCACCTGTACAGGCAGCAGGAGCGAGAGCGGTGCTGCAGGTACAGAGATGCTCTCACACAACACACAAATACACACACACATACACACACACACACACACACATATACACACACACAGACTTGTGTTTAAAACATCACTTATTTATTGAAAGTTTATTTAATTATTTAATTATACTGCATCCTTACAAACTCAACACTAAAAGGTCATTTTTTTATGTTCATAAATATTTTATGTATTTTGGGAACAAGTTGATGAATAAAAGATAAATATTTGGAGGTACACATACACTCAGGGTTTATACTATTTCAGATTCTAAGGTCAAGCTGTGTAACTTTGTTTATTCATTTTATGGTAAATTGGAATGGGCTTGTGCAAAATGGCATTCTTGAAAACAGAGAAACTGAGACAGAAGCGACCTAGTATTGACAGGCTTAGATTACGGAGAAGTATTCCAGTGAAAGAAACTTTAGAATTTTTAGACATAGAAGAGCTTTAAATTTACATACATTGCTTGAAAGTTCCTTTTTCCTTCTTATTTTTTTTATATATTTACGTTCTCATCATCAGATGTTATTTGTTGTGATACACTCCCTCTGGTGTTCTATTGGTTTTATTTGGATGTGCGATGTATAATGATGTGTGTGTGTGTGTGTGTGTGTGTGTGTGTATGTGTGTGTAGAAGGTGGTGGAGGTGCAGAGCAGGTCTCTGTCTCCGGTCCTCTGTGCCGTGGTTTGGGCGCTGCTCTCTTGCGGGATCCTACTGGCCCTCGTCTTCCTCATCTTCACCATTCGCTACAAAAACAACAGGTACAGAACATCATTACGTGTGTGTCACCCTCTCTGCCTTATTCAGACCCAAAAGTCTCTCAGTTACTGTCTTGACTCGACTCGACTGGCTTTTAATAAGGTTTTAATAAGCTGTGTGATTATTTTGCACTAGAACATTAGAATCGTGTTACACATGTACCTTCAAGCTGTTTTTGAACACTGTGACACCAGACTGTGGAGTGGTGCTGTGTTTTTGATGACTTTGTTTGGCAGGATTGTGAAGATGTCCAGTCCCAATTTAAACGTGCTCACTCTGTTTGGGAGCGTCCTGACCTACACTAGTGGCTTTATGTTTGCTCTGGACGAGAGGTCACCTGTACAGGCAGCAGGGTCGAGAGCGGTGCTGCAGGTACAGAGATGCTATCAAACACTCAGTGTCACACACACACACACACACACACACACACTCACATATGCATACACACGTACACAATATATAGAGATCCTGTTTTTGTGTAACAGTTTAGTCATTTAGACCTGCAGGGAAATAAATAGGTCATATTTGCTTTTAGTTTCAAAGTTTTTGCCGCTTCTGCTTGTAATACTTGGTGTTTTACTTCTCTAAGAAAATGAAATATAGCTTATACTGTTATATCGTAGGTACATTAAATTGTATTGCATCATATTTTCAGCTCTGGTTAGTTAATGCTTTATTGTTTTCTTAGCATTTACGCTTGAGGTAGGGTGTTGCTTAGGGCGCCTAAATGTTCAGAAATAATTGGGAAAATACCCCATGAGTGAACTTTATATTGAGCTCTGTTTCCTCTCTGGATTAGGCACGGGTCTGGACACTGTGTATTGGAAGCTCTCTGGTATTTGGACCAATCCTGGGCAAGACATGGCGTCTCTATAGAGTCTTCACCCAGCGTGTACCAGACAAGAGAGTGGTGAGTCAGTTAAAGGAAAATCTCTGACTACTAGTGTTGCGCGGGTCAACTTTTTTTAACACCCGCCCCAAACAGACCTGTCAGGAGATCCAAACCGCCCTGCCCAACCCGCAAAAATACACGTGGATAATGACCCAAAACCCGACCAGCCCCGAGGAAAAAAAAACTAATCGTTTACAATACGTTTTGATCATTAATGAAATGCATTTTGTAACTTTTTGACCCGCCCGCCCGCACCCATGATATTTTAAAAATGTCTGCCCTAAAACCACCCGCGGTTACCCACTACTGGTTGCATCACTACTGACTATGTTTTCTGACCTTGATTTTAAAGCGGATGCTCTTCTCTCTCTGAAAATGAAGGGCCCATACTGTAGATTTTTACTTATATACTTTTTTCCCCACGTTTGTGTGATTTTCAACAAAAACAATTTCTACATGACCATTATAGCATCTCTTTATCACTTAGAATGAATAGGCTATTTTGTTACTGTGCCTTTAAGACTGCTAAAATCTGCTAAATGTAAATGACCTGTATTCTGATTGGTTGTCATATTCTGTGCCTCAATCAAAACGCTAAATTGCTATAGGCTGAATGGGTAGATGTATGTAAATTACCTGTTTTTTCAGCATAACAAACACAGTGAACTTAAACTGTCCCTTTCTGCAGCTTAGTTTCAATATGGACTAAATTGAGGTGTGTATGGTTGAAATGACTATAAACACCTACTTGACTTGAAGGGACTTGAGTGAAAATTGTTTTGATTCTTAATGTTAACAACCTACATTAACCTCTTTCAAATCTGAAAATTGAAGAAACTTTAGTTTTCCATGATTTGGGAAACTCTAGCTGGTGGAGATTGCTAACTGATCTATCAACCTAGAAAAGGTTTGGAGATATAAAATCTTGTGACCTGTTTGGTCTCCTGTGTTTCAGATAATCCGAGATATTCAGCTTATGGGTTTGGTGGCTTTGCTGATTTTGGTGGACATGGTGGTTCTGACTGCGTGGGGTCTGACTGACCCCATCAGGTGCTCCCGGTCAGTCAGCGCTGTGGTCAAGGTATTGCACTCATGACCCTGGTGAAAAGCTCCCTCCAAATGAAACAATGAGTTTTTTGTACAGAGTCACTCTTTCTGCCCTCTGCTGGTAAAGCTCTGCAGTCTCCTGTGCAGGAATGTCCATTGTAGGCCAGACTGACTGTTTGTTTAAAACGAAAAGAACATTGTGGCTGAGGTCAAACAGAAAAATCTATAAATGCCAGTTTTGCTAATTATGGCGCTGTTTAGGTCAGGGGTCCACAATCTTATCCACAAAAGACTAGCATGGTTGCAAGTTTTTGTTCCAAAAAAGCAGGGGTGCACCTTAGATCATTTATAAGTTGTTTAAAGGGTGAGAACTGATTAAATAGTGTACTCAGGAGTCCTTCTGCTTGACTGGAATGAGAACCTGGATCCACTTTGGGCCTTAGGGGCTGATTGGTGACCCCAATGTTTCAGGCATTTACTTCAGGGTATGTTTCATGGAAGAATGTTTTTTGTTTCTTCACATATTAGGTAGTCCAGTTTGATGTGCACTACTCCTTGTCTCAGCTAGACTCCTGCTCCTCTCACTACTCGAACCTGTGGGTTATTCTCCTCTCTGCAGTCAAGGTAACACCTTAAAGTTCTGTGACCTACAAATGCATGCATTGTCATCTTTCATGCTGCCTGACAAGATCCGCATAAAGGACTGCATACGCCCTTCTAACACACTCATTCACCGAACTACTTGTTAATGAACTGATCTGTTGAATCAGATGTGTGTGAGGAGACAGCAAGCAGCAAAAAATGTAGTGTGGTGGGGTGTGGTAAGATTTATGGGATTTATAGAGCCAATGCACATTAGGGTGTGTTCAGTCTTGACAGGTTTGGATTGAAGTCCTGGAGCGATTGCTGTTAGCGTGGGTTGTTAGATGTTAGAACATTGCCACGTGAACCAAATACACTGACCCCCTTAGTAGAACTTGTTTTTTATACCCATGTGACTTTTGTTTACATCATTTGGTTTAATGTTAAAAATGTCAATGTGAATGCCAAGCAAACCTGCACTAAAATGTAAGGATTATTTTCTTCTTCGGTTTGAACCATGGGAGTCAAACTGTATGTATAAACACAAACTTATCAACTATGTCCCATTACTGGTGGTTCTGAAGATACCACCCAAGAGACAGTGTTTGTACCCTGAAAGGTACAATGTAGTGCATTGTTTTGGTTTTAGGGTGGGTTTATACATATAACTTGATTCCCATGGTTTGAACCCACCCTTAAAACCAGCAAATGTGTGTTAACTATGTTCCTTTACTGACGTTTCTGTTGAGAAAACCACCCCAGACACAGCACGTGGAAATGTGTAATTTTGTTCATTTTTTCTTAGTGTAGGAGAGAAGCAGAGAACATCATTGTGTTCATGGCAGCCAATCACATTGTTGAAAATATTGTTGATCAAGAGCATATTACTTTCACATACAAAGTTGAAAGAAGATTAATAAGTGTGAACCCACGCCAAAGCGAAATAAGCATCTGTGGTAAAATGCAGTTCTATTTCTCCAGTGCTCAGAGGGGGTTTTTATAACCTTTTAGCTGATGCTTGCCATTGGGTATGTTGACCTTAGGGTCATGTGTGGTTGCTCTACAGTTTCGTATTGTAAGTGCATTTTTATGGAAGTATTACATAATAATGTTTGTGCACAAATAAACACCACACAGCAAGCAGTGCACATTAAACTAACTAAATTCACTGTAAAGTGTTAGTAAAGTGTCCATTCTGTCATACGTGAACACACCACAGCACACAGTGTGGACAGCACAAAATTCTTCCTCTGTATTGAACCCATTCACCAAGTGAAGCAGCAAGCAGCCAGGAACACAGCACCCGGGGATCAGTGTGTGGGGACAGTATCCTGCTTAAGGGTACCTCAGTAGTGCCATGAGCAGTCATGGGATTCGAACCCACAACCTTCTGATCGCAGGGCCACCAGCTGCCCCTACTGTCTGGATCATTTTGGGCGAATAGTGTATATCATGCCATAATAATAATAAGGTCCTTCTCTGCTGTAGGTCAGTCTGCTCCTGTATGGCACATACCTGGCTGGACTGACCAACAACGTGAGCCTGCCCCCCGTCAACCAGTCTCTCACCATCATGGCTGCCGTGTGTCTGGTTACGGCGTCCACAGCCATAGCTTTACCTGTCTCGTGGTACTTGTACGCCTGGCCCAACCTGGTCTACAGCATGGTGTCTGGAGCCATCTTCATCTGCACCACCGCCATTAACTGCCTGCTGTTCGTTCCTCAGGTGAGTAACAAAGATATCTGTGCCAGGATCAGTCACCTGTTATCATGCTATAAAGAGTGGACATGGAAATCATCAAGAGAATGTGAGTTTGAGAGAAAAAAAAGTATTACATTAAAGACATTGAAAACCACTCTTCCATTACTAGGGGTGTGAAAAATGCACCAGTACAAGCAAGGTGGTGATTCAACTGGACTGACCTCGGAATGTTACAATATCAAATACGGTTAATGCCTTTTCTAGCTATTTCCAAAGTACATTATGCGGTTTGGCATATTGTTGTATACTAGAAGGTCCATATTAAGATCTGAACTTGGCCCAAAATCTGATTTTTTTTTCCTGACCCTGTCAGACTTGGGTAACTTAGACCTAATGCTGCCTATTTTATTATATAAACATGTAATATAATTTTTAATTATATAAATATTACGATTAATGTTACTTAACAAATTGTGGTGCAATCTCAGATTTCCTCATGCACAGGATTCTTTTCTACAGAATCATAATTAACAAGGTTAAAGATGTAGCAAGATTAAAGATGTACGTTTTGGTTAAGTATTACTTAGAGTATGGTTACTGTTACTGTACTGTAGTTAAATACATACTATACTAATTACTATAGTGTCAAAGTTTAACGAAATCACGAAAATATGAAACCAAATAAAAAATTATACTTAGACTCAAGAATATAAAAGTAAAAAGGAAATGGTTAACAGATAAAATGCCTGAAGAGTCCACCTCAACAAACTGTGTGTATAGTGTATCGGGTAATATGTGTTTCTATTGCTTGTGTACAGTGGTATGAATTTAAAGAAAAATGCAAAGGAATTCTTGAGTAATACTTGACTAAAGTGTCCTTAGACTTTACCTCAAACGTTTTCCACAGCTCCTGCCCATTGACTTTGCCTTGAGGATACAGAATGAATTCAGGCATTATCAATCAATAAAAGCAGCTCGAGAGGTGGTGACTCAGCATTCAGCATCAAAGGCGTTTGCCCAGATGTCCATGTCGGTGTGGAGAGGACATTGCCAGTGTCAGCTCTTTGACAGAGTGGATTTTGGCTGATAATACTGCAACACCGCTTTTGAAGATAGAGTTTGTCCAAACTACTGATAAACAAGTGTCTGGCACTGGTCAATAACTCAAATTCCATTTAGAGCATAGAACAGTGCCAATATACACTTCAGTCGGACACTTAACCCTGTGTTCCCCAAGGTGTCTTACAGTATGACACACTCCCCTGCCCCGGCGTGGTGGCCCTGAATAAAGAGTTCTATCTTGACAAGTGAATTAATCATAAATCTTGTCAAGGTTTTTATATTTCTCGTTATCAAAATGTATTCTAAGATAATTCATCCTATTTCAGGGCATTTTAAATTGTTTTAATTTAGTGGCAGATGATTTTGCTTGTTTCAAAGAGAGCTTGTTTCCTAAACGAAGCAAATTTACTAAATAAAATGACTTAACTTGAGTAAAAATGCCTACGTATTTGAGATCAATAATGTCATTAATGTCTATTAACCTCATAATGAGAAATATTAGATATATTTACTAGATGTTTTCTCTTGCCGAGACGTTTTATTTACGATAAGTCAGTTTTTGTATTTATTCTTCACAGAAATTACAGATAGCCTCACACACCTGCACACTTAGACCTACTTTTTAACCATGAATACCTCTTAACCAGAGCCAGTCATGTTAAAGCTGTTGTTCATATTGTTCATAGTCACATTCCAAATTCAGGCTTCAAGATAGCTATGAGTATTATTTCATTTTTTTGCTGTCTGGTTTTAGCAGAGGTACTATTCATTTTAATTCATGAAGGAATGTCGTACAATGCCAGAAACCACCTAAACATGCCTATATTAAATGATTTAATGACGATGTCATTTGAAACAAATGTGTGATGAACTGGCACAATGCTTATTAGTTGGGTATTCGTTTCCATGTTTTATTGGCTTCATTAGCCCTGTCATATGTTTCCATGACTTGTTGGCTACATAGCTCCAATGTAAAATGAAAGAAAACGTTGATTACTAAACTTTGGACACTATACATGTCTTGCCTGATTGGTAACTTTTGGAGGTGTAAGTTAAATTTTTTTACCCAACTTTTGCTTCAGCTAAGCCTCCTGTATCAGTGCTGAGAAGGAGTATATCTGTATAGCATAAATCAAGCACACTATACTCAGCCTCAAGGCCAGAGAGGACTCTGGATGTGCACGTCAACGAGCCTTTGAGAGCGATCAACCTTGAGCTTGTGTGGGTGGCTAAAGTTAACACAAAGCACAAAACTGGAAAACGTGAGAGGAAGGGTTTGAATGATGTGTCATGCACATCTGCAAGGCCTCTGAGCATTTTGTCTTTGTTGGTCCCAACACAAACATGAAGAAATGTATGTACATCCTTCTTCCAGCTTACAAGACTGATATAAGAAGAAAGACATGTATGTGAGATATTTCCTTATTGTATCCCCCACAGTTGACCCAGTGGAGGCAGTTTGAAGAGGAGGTGAACCCCCACCCCAGCCAGATGGCCAAGTACTTCAGCAGTCCAAGCAAGAGTCTGCGCTCCACGTATAGTGAAGATGAAATCTACTACCTGCTTGGAGAAAACGACTCCATGAAGAGGCTAATCAGTGAGGTACGTGCAGGCTTCACATCGCCGACATATGTCTCATGGTGCTCCGTCATCACTAACAGCGGGACGCCTCAAGCCTTCGTTTATAGATCTTCCCTCCTGCAGACTTTACTGTCAAGCCTAGCGTAACACACCTGGACCTAATCAGTCCTAACATGTGAGTTCAATTATAGTGAGAGTCTGTATCTCTTCAGAATAAGGGCTAGAGTGTATGTCTCCATGCTGCATATAAATTGTATGAACATTGGTGTGCAAGAACATCTATCCTTAAAATGCTGTGTTATATACTTTGTCCATCAAATATACATTTAAATACTCTCAAATACCCTTTAAAGTAACATCGTAGTCATTGGTTCATTTCAAATCCAGTTTTCTAGAATACAAAACCAAAACAGTGGAATTTGTCCTAGTTACTTACATTCTGCCAGGTAAACCCTTGCCTTACACCCTACCATAGGTCAGAGAATCTCACTGAGATTCGATACTCAGATTCAGGGCAATTGGAAATAAGGAGCTGACTCCAAAGCTCTGCTGCCCTGACATACACATTAGTAGATTAATTACAATTCTGAGTTACAATTGAAATTATATCTTTACTTTAAAATAAACTGGAAATTATTTATAATGAAGTTCATCAATTTCTAATTGCTAAGTAAGAATCAGAGTGAACTTAAAGAGCCCTGCCTTGGATGAGCTTGTCACTGTGCAGGGTTTGCTGCCTTTTTATCATCAGCAGTAAAGTGCTGTCCTTAGTGAAGATGATAATGCCACGAGCTCTGAGATTAGTGGTTTGTCAAAGCTTCCGAACTAGGATTCCAAAGGTGGGTGTGAGGAGAGTTTTGCTATGCGTCACTGACCCATATTTGAGGCTCTGCCCTTTTGTTTTACATTTCCTCAAGGCATGGCTTTGTGACTTCATATCCTGTTAAAGCCTTTCCTTCCTCATTCATTCACTTGCAGTGACCTGTATCAGTTCAAGGCACCTTTTTTAGATGATTAGTATCAGATGTTTTACCCAAATACAGAGGTTCTCCAGAACCAGGATTAGGAGGTATAGGTGCTCGAGGTATAAAATATGACTTTTTAATGTGTATGTTCTCTGATTGCCAGAAAAATGCAGTAATAGACAGCCTCCAGGAGCAAGTCAACAACGCCAAGGACAAACTACTAAGACTGATGTCTGTGAGCCATCTCCCAGACGAAGGAGAAATGGACTCGTCCACTACCAACCTCAACTCCTGCTCCACTCAAACCACTGTGGTCCCTCTTGAGCCGCCTCCCTCTCCTCTGCGAGACTCAGACACCTCTCCTCCTGCAGTTCTCTCCCCTCCACCATATATACCTTCACCCTCACTTCCTTCTGAAGTATCCTTCAGTCGAACACAGCCTGGAAATTCGGTAGCAGGTGATTTAGCCCCTTCAGTGCCTTCACCACCTCTGTCTCCTCGCAGTCCTGAAGGAGCTTCACTGTCATCCCAGGCTGGGCACTGGAGGCTTGAATGTGGGGGTTTGACCTCCCAGCAGAACACAGATGAGATGCAGCAAAAGCTGAACTCTGGTGTGGACACTGTAAGTGAATCTGTTGGATCTGGGCCTTCAGTAGAAGTAAACAAGCGATTAAATTCACCGGATATCCGGAATAAATCACAGGGTTCTGCACCCTTACTCTCTGCTTTGACCATCCCACCTCACGGTGACACAGGTGGTTCCGTGGTGGAGTCCCCTGTGTCTCCAGGGGTAACAGGGGCAGGTCGACTGGGTTTTGTGAGCAACGAGCAGCTGCAGGAGATTCTACAGGACTTGAGTGTGGACGCGGTCATCAGCTCGCACCGATCCCCCGGTGGAGCGAGGAGACCCTCCAATCCTGCTTGTGATGACCTCAATGCCCTCATCACTTTCTCTCCGCTCTCTCCTCTTTCCCCTCGATCACCTTTGCCCTTCTACTTCCCCAGCATCTCGCCATACATGATGCGAAAGCGCAGGCCTCCCTTCCACACCTCCAGAGCAGGACCTCCTCCTTACTATTACCCAGGCTCTGCACCCCCTGGCTGTAGAAGGGGGTCAGCGCCACCTGGCCAAGAGAGACTGGGGGAACCTGATCTGAAAACAGCCTCGACACACTGTGCTCAGCAGCCAGACTCAAACATTGACCAAAGTAGAGCACATGAGGACGAAGATGAGGGTGAAGGAGCAGGACATCATGAATCAAATGACCAATCACGGTTGGGCAGGAGAGGTTCCAGACGCCCCCGTCGAGGGTCGTGCTCTGCGAGACGTCCCAAAAGTCCTTTAGTAGGGCACATGGAAGGGACTCGAGTTGCAGACCCATACAGCTACTCAGACTCAGAGTCCAGTAGTTCGGAGGATTACTGTTACTACCACCGACCCTACTGTGAAGCCTGTCTTCATAACCCTTATGCCTCCAGTGGAAGCAGCACCTCAGACACATCAGACAGCGAGTTTGAGGACCTTTACCATTCCTCTCACCCTGTGGTCAACTTTAAAGAGGACCTCAAACCCACTTTTGTCTAAACAAAAGGGAGAATTGGATGAGACTCTGTGAACAGCTGGTGTGATATTTAAATTACTGTAAAGGACTCGGTAAGAAACCTAAGTGACAAACATGGCACTAAAACATACTTACACTACAGGCCAACAGTAAGGGAAATAAAAATTTTGTCTTAAAGAGATAGCAGGTAATGAGATGTTGGATTAGCATAGTCCAACAGAATCCAACTGATTCTGAGTTTGGTTTTACTTAAATTTTACATTCAACCAAATATGACCTTTAGATTTTTTGACATCCTGATGTCTTAAGCTCATTCTGTTCATGGCATTTCAGAAATCATGTTCCTAAAATAATGACCTCCTTTTTGACTAATGGACAGTTTTCTAAAATGTATCCCATAGATCAGGGATGCCCAAATCCGGTCCTGGAGTGCTGGTGTCCAGCACAGTTCACTATTTTCATGCTCAAACACACCTTGTTCAACTTATCTTGTACTTCCCATGGTTTAATGAGTGAGACCAGACCTTTGTTTCAACCTTATCCCTTCAACCTGAATGACAAATGTCTCTTTTTAAGTAGGCTAGTGTAAAATTAAAGAAACAGTATTTTTAAATGCAATGGTGTTATACTGTATGAAAGTTGGATTCATACTTTTTGAAAGGTTCAAATTAGAAAGTTTCTCCACACTAGGGCTGTAACGATAAACGATACAAAACCGAATTCGCGACACTCAGTTCCACGAACCCGTGTCTCGGTGTGAGTAGGGTGAATCGCGACACACCCCTTCCCGTATAACTCCTTCCTTTATACAGTTCCTGCCCAGAAACATACGTTTTTCGCTGTAATAGGAGGATTTTCACATCAGTTTCTTCTCTGTGTAATTGTTGTATTGTGTTTTTAGCGAGTTTTGTGGCCTCCGTGCAGCTGGCCGGAGCGTTTTTTTGTTTTGTTTGTTTGAACGGAGCGGTGAACCGAGAGATGTCTTGACTCCTCGTGCGGTTCACCGAAGCCATGTCCTCAGTATGAATGGAAAGGAAGCGGTATTTAAGTGTTTATTGGATTATAGCTTTGTGGTAAAGATAAGGTGTCTCCAAACAAAATGGCGTCTCAGAATTTCTCCTCTCCTTCACTGCAAATGAATCGTGATACGAACCGAATTGTGAGTCAAAAATCGTGAAACGAACCGAATTGTGGGTTTGGTGTGTCGTTACAGCCCTACTCCACACATATTACACATTTAATACAATTAAGATGCTTTAGCCATGAAGAAAGCTTTAGGTAGCTAGCTATTTACTCTAATCTTTCTTAAACTGTCATGTGATTACAATGTCTGTCACAAGACATGAGCCATTTAGCCATTGAATGGCTCATCATTGACTGGAAATTTACTTTTGTCGTATGGTGTTCCCTTGAGGTTACATTTAGATTTTTTTCACTTATTTTACAGGGCTCATATCATATGTTCACGTTTAAAAAGTGTCATTCACAACCCAGTACAGCTTATGCAAACTTTGTGATGTCACAAAACAACTGTGAATTTACTTCTATTCATTTGTCCTGGCCAGAGGAGTTTGCCTCAGCCCAGTCAGACGGGAGTCATAAGAAGCTCAGACTGTTTTTGAACAAGGCACAAAACAGGATAGCCAGTTAGAACAGAGGTCTTTACCATAAATCAGTGTTAAAGGCAGACCAACAAAAATAGCCTGTTTCATTCTAAAGAAATCTAAAGAGAAGGCAATTCTAATGGTAATTATAAAAGTTGGAAAAGGGTCATGGACAACTTCTAAAGATTATGTTTTGTTTAGAAAGCCACACATACATTACGTTCAGATGAAAAAATATCACATGCAAAAAAATGTAGGATATGGGGAATTAAAATGTTTAATTTGACAGTGAAAATAGAGCTGGCCTGAATAGTGTTGAGTACTTCTTGGTGTTTCTAAATGAGTACTCAGTCACTTCTGTTTACTTCTGTTTATAGTCAACTAAAATTGTAGTGTGTTAATTTGCTCATTTATAGTTCATTTTGAAATATTCTATTATTTTACTGAATTGAGATATTTGGATAGTGTGTTTAAATGTTGTTTCCCATTTTTATCTTTCACTATGTTCGTTTATCTCAGGTCAGTATTTCAGAGAGAAGAAAGCCTTGAAATTGTAGAGGGAGGTTTGGCTGTGTTAGTCTTTAACTGAAGTCTCTTGTTTTATCTAAAAAAAGAGATAAATAAGCTCTAGAATGTTAGAGAATTCATTTGGGGTCTGAGGAGTTAAAGATGAAGTACACAAACACTAAATAAAGAAATTAATACTAACATAATGAATACTGAATAATTCAGGCAAACTCTAGACATTTCTGTCACTGTAAATACAAGTTTTTTTTATCATAAAATGTTTTATTCAAACCAGTGATAAAAATGTCAGGAAAAGAGTTGGAGATTTCTGTTGGGGTCTAAAGGGTTAAATATGAAGTATACAAACACTAAATATGCACTTGAAATATATGTGAGATATATTTTGAATACCAGTATTACAAATATTGAATAATCCCTGGATATTTCCATCGTTTCACAATGCCTCCTCTGCAATGCCTCCATGGACCCCTAGGGGTTTACAAACCCTTGGTTGGAAAATGCTGTCTCAGATTAGGAGAATACTTTGGAAAAGCCTCTTTGGTTAAACTGGGTTTTGTTTTAGAGCTGAAACTTTACATGCTTCTACACTTTTGGCCTGTAGTGGATATATGAAAGAACACTTAAGTGACTGTAGTTTACTCCAAATCACAAGGGCCTGCATGCATTGATGAAATGATGCAAGCTTTGGTTTTCTTTGTATTTCCCCGTCTCTGTGGCTGCTTGAGTGTCGGTAACTCAAAGCTGAGCATGACTCAGTGCCAGTGATGCACCATTACCCACATTTGGTCATAAGGTGATGGTATGGTGGTCCTCCTTATTCTCGTCTCATTCGCTTGAGCTGATCTTGCAGTAAAGGGAGAGAGATCCAGCAGCAAGGCCATCTTAGACATGTTTACATTTGATTCTTTTTGGTATTGAGGTGCTCATAAGCCTTCTGTTCCAACACATACATGTGGGAGCACCATAAACTTCTGTACATGTGGTTACTTTACTGTAAAGAAATGATGAAATGCCCTGTGACTGAATAGCTCTTAATGATGCACAAATTGTGAAGAATCACTTTTATATCATGGCCTTACATGAAAGAACTGGTTTGCAGGTGTATATGTTTGGGTTGAGGTCAGTAAGTGTGTTTAAAAATGTGCTTATTGTGTTAAAGAGACCAAATGAGCAATGCAGTATAATCACCTCATTAAACCAAATTAAAGTCATTGCATTTCTATTTATATTTGACTTTTTTGAATGTGAGATCACTCTGTAGATAAACTGTATTTTATTATTTATGTAATTTAATGTTTGATTTTTACTAGTGGATGCCTGCTGTTTAGCTAATATACTTCTTTATGTTCAATTGTTATTTTCGTGCTTCTGGTCTTTTTTGGCCTTTTAATTCTATTTGTGTGTTTGATGTTATTTACCTGTCTCTGAAATCTCACATCCAAATATAGGCTGGTGTCTCATGCATAGTATGTTCATTTTTGAAGTCCGGGGCTTGTATTAGTATTTCTACACTGCACTGTGGGATTTTGCCTGATCAAACCATTATGAATTATTATAAAGTAGGTAAAACATTACAGTGATAATTACCAAATCAGTAACATTCTGTGACATATAATGAAGCTCACTGAAGTTGCCATATGAGGTATGTGTGTGTGTGTGTGTGTAATGTGTAATGCTTTGTTGCCTGAGGAGGTGTTTGCATGAAGGAAAGAGGAAACATTAGCTAAGCCTGACAGGTTCCATTTGAGATGCAGGCCTTATTTGTTGAATATAACCTGTAAGATGGACTCTGAGCAACGAGATTCACTTTTCAAACCACAGACAACAAAAGTGGCTTTGCAATAGCAGATATAGTAAGAAAGGCATGTTCCTGTGTGACTCTTTCAGTGCTATAGAAAAAGACATAAACATGCTGCAGGCTAAAAACTAATGGAGGAACCAAGAATAAGAAGGTCCAAAAGCTTCACTTCATTGAAACAGTTGCACGTCTTATATAACTGTTATGCATAAACACTAATGCACTATAAATATCTAAAATCACAGTCCGGATCTTTATTTGCCATAAAACATATATATATATATATATATATGTGTGTGTGTGTGTGTGTGTGTGTGTGTGTGTGTGTGTGTGTGTGTGTGTGT
>JBBPCY010023443.1:0-14659 GCA_037974405.1 Brachyalestes nurse | reverse complement strand
CACACACACACACACACACACACACGCACACACACACACACACACACACACGCACACACACACACACACACACACACACACACACACACACACTCACACACATAGGCCTTGGTGTGTTGTACTGTTAGCTTCTTAGGAGGAATAAATACCAAATGTATATAATTGTATTAGGATATGAGAGAGAGAGAGACAGAAAGAGACAGAGAGACAGAAAGAGACAGAGAGAGACAGAAAGAGACGGAGAGAGAGAGACAGAAAGAGACAGAGAGACAGAAAGAGACAGAGAGAGACAGAAAGAGACGGGAGAGAGAGACAGGAAGAGGTATAGAGAGACAGAGAAAAGTAGCAGGACTGAATGAGAATCAGAGGTCAGAGAAAGAGTGAGGCGGAGAGAGAGAGAGAAAACACACGTCTTTTTTCTTGCCGTTTTTCTTGCTGTGACATTGACGCCGCTGCCAGGTGACTTTCCCAGTGAAGCCGGTGTGAAGCGGCAGAGCGCGCCGTCTACTGTGCCGAAATCAGGCAGGTAATGGGACATGAACAGCAACAACAAACAGAGCACTGCTATGGCCAAAACAGCACTGTGGATATGATCAAACACGAGGCCCTACACACTCCATAAACATAAACACACACGCCATACTGGCACACACTCGGGAACATGCACACACACGTCTACTGACGGGCCCAGATCACTCTTAGCCTTCGTTGTGCTAACATAAGCACAGCGATAAATTCAATGTAATTTCCAGCCTTTCAGTGTTCCCAGCAAAAACTGTCCAGCTCAGCTTTGTGGCATAAACTGGAAACTCTGTGTTATGGAGGCCCTATTTTTTATTTATGTGGAGTATTTATATCCACCTCTGCTACTGACTGCAACACTTCGTGATTATAGTATAGCACAGAGGTCCCCAGCCACAGGGCCGCGGGCCGGTATCAGTCCGTGAGTCAGTTGTTTACCTGGCTGCACAGAAAGATAGAATAAAAATATTTTATTGATTATCAGAGTCTGAAAGATCTTTTATTTTGAAAGCACGCTTGTCTCTGTCACTATGGTACATCAACCTAGCAAAAATGAGTAAAAACCAAATCCACTTTGGGGACGCTGGTTTAGTGGATTTACTGCAGAGTGTAGTCCTGTAAACTTTAACGAACATGAAAATGATTCATTTAGAAACTTAACCCTTAACCCTCAGGGGTCCAGATGTTGGGTCAAAACTTCAATTCCTCACTCTATTTACTATACAACTTACATATTAACTCTCTCCACTGTCTTGTTCCACTTAGTCCACAGTAGTTATGACTAGAAAGTATCAAAGGCCCCATATTCCACATTTTTCTTGTATATTTATATATCCTTGAGGTTTAGGTGGCTGAGTGAATCAAAACTGGTCATTATTAGCTTGTCCATGGCCACTTCCATCCTCTCTACATGGGAACAGTCTGTTTTGTTGCTGTACCTTTAAGAATGATGAATGTAAATGAGCTGCTGGACCTTATGGTCTCATTTAAAAAGTAGTTGGTGAAACACTCTTTCTCAATTTATCGTGATCCTCCGTTCCTTCCTTTCTGTCTTTCTTTCTCTCTTTCTCATGCTGTCTCATTCTTTTTCACTTTTTCTCCCTGTCTTTCTCTCTCTCTCCCTTTCTTTCTTTTTTCTTTCTATATCTCTCATGCGCTCTCCCTTTCTTTTTCTTTTGTCCTCTTTCTCACTCTATTTCTCTCCCCCTCGCTATCTTTTCCCTGCCTCTTTCTCCTCTGTCTTCCCATTGATTTTCTTCGTGATTTGCCCCCCACCATCACTCTCTCTCTCTCTCTCTCTCTCTCTCACACACACACACACACACAGTCATACATGCACACGTGTGGCCTCATTGAACTCAGAACACAGAGATCCAAAAACGAGCCCACAGTGATCAGATATATGAGCCTTCATGTTCCACTTGCACAGCGTGTTTTCACGCCGCCGCGTTAGCTTACGTGCCGCACACACACGTTCCCATCCCTGCGTCAGGCTGCCGCGCCGAGAGAGGCCTGAAACTGGAGCACGGTGTCACAGTGCAGCCGAGACACTAAACCTGACCACTCACCACCGCAGCACAGCACAAACGGCACTTTTCCTCCTCACTTCAAAAATAGTATTAGTATTTTTATCATGATAAATTATGTGAAAGATTGTATAACTCCTCTCCATTTTGTAAGAGATCTGTTTTCAGTCTTTACATCATTCTGTTCCAAATAGGATTTGTGCAAAACAGCTCAATGGTTTAATCTGTGAACTGAATGTTATTGTACGTTAGTCTATTGTTATTGTCTTTTTAAAAATGTCTTATTATCTTTACTCTTCTTGTTGCACTGAGCATGCTCCTGACAGAAGAATTTCCCTCAGGATAAATAAAGTTCCTTCTTATCTTATCTTAAAATCTGTCTCAATATGCTTGTTTGAGCTTATTGTGAATTTTGTCAGTACTAAAGAACACTGAATCCCTGCATGTTTAATGAGTATAATTAGTCCTGTTTAATTGTATTCAGTGTGTAAACATTTGAACATTTGTACTTAAGTTTGTGGCATCGCTGGCTCTTTTATTTTATTTCATATGTCAGAAAAAATATATAGGCCCCCATTACATAATCCACACACGTTTAACACTAACCTTCCAGCTTTGTGTCACCCGTGCATGCAGCTCATTGATGGTACTTTCCTGGCACACACACATGAGGATGAGAATCCCAGAAAAAAGAACAAGACACTCAGCATGAATGGCCATCAGGGCCCTAATTTCTGAATCATGCATAAAAATACACTCCTGTGACCTTTTCTACTGCAAAAAACCAAAACACTCAACCGTGGCACAAACCATGAAATACCTCGTGTAGTGAAAGGGGCCTGTGGTACATAGTTAACTATAAAAGTGGGGAATTCAGCAAGTTAGCGATGATATTAACATTTTAAGGTATGCTTTTATTGATTTGAATTGATTCTGAACAGTTTCAGAACCCACGTAAGCTCCAGTGCAAGACAACAGAAACAAACCTCAGACAAGAAGTCTTGAGTGATTGTCTAAATTTTGGGTAAGAAAGGTGCATTTTTCATCAAACTACTGATTTAAACTGAACACACTGACAGCAGGATGACCTCCACTGGACAGACGGCTGAAAAAACAGCTTCATTAAATGATGACCATCTCTCCTTTATTCACCTTTTTCCTTATCGGGGGGATATTTGCTGAAGTGGTTTTTATTCTTATTTTTTTTTGTTGCAAAGTGTTGGTTGCCATAGAAACCTTTTACCCACTTGTGAGGTGACAATGACAGGAGTGTTAACAAGAACAGACCTGAATGTTCATGATGGTTTTTAGGGTTTTTAATTATTACTGTTTTATGGTTTTAATCATTCATTGCTCTGCGAGTGTGATGCTTTTTACAAATCCTCTGTGAAAGATGTCTTTTGCAAATAATTATGATTTCAATGCAATAGCAAAAACTAACTCTTTCTTTTTCTCCCCTTTTCTTCACCTCTTTTTTCCTCCTTTCTGTTTGTCTCTCTCTGCCACCTCTCTTTCTACCTTTGTCTCTCTTTCATACTCTCTCTCTCTCAGCAGGAAGTCCCGTCAAGAAGGGGGCAGTGTCACGAAGACCAGGCGGCCGGTTCAGAGGAGGATGACCTGTCCGAGTCCTCAGGAGCTCTCCTGGGCACTGAGCTCTCCGCAGCCCTCCGTCACGCGCGCCGCCAGCCTGGACGAACTCATACAGCGCTGCCTGCACTGCTTCGGTCTGTCTGATATTCCGTCTGTCTGAGTGATTTCTATATAGTGATTTCTATATATACACAATGCTTGTCCAAAGTTTGGGGACACATCGCTTTGCTTTTATTTTTTCATGAAAAAACACTTTGTATTTGTGCATCGGCATATCTGCAATAACATTTTAACACATCTCAAATTTTTTGGCATTAGGACAGTAATAACATGAGTAAAGGAGTTTCTAGTGGGTTATATCATAGAAATGTGTTCTGGGTGGGACCAGAATGATCAAAGCAACACTTTGAATTTGGTGAAAAAAGTTGATTAACTCTGTAACTGTCTCAGAGGAAGACTCTGTAAAAGAGCCATTCATAGTTTGTCCTACTTGAATCATCTTGTTTGAATATCTGGCATTGTTCCTTAGGTATCTAGACAAATATTTTACATGCTATAGTTTTCATTTCTTTAATATTTTTAGGTGCCTCCAATCTTTGACTGGCAGTGTACATCTTAACAAATTCAGCGTGAATGCTTCTAAATGATGGACTGTTTAACTGAAACACTATGCTGAGTTGTTTTGCATCAATATGGGAATTGTGGGCCAATGCTAGTGTCTGCCAGGGCCCATATAATTTCAGTATGTTCATGCATCCCTAGTACTCCGAAATGCTTTTTTTGGTTCCCAGTAGTAATCATAGTTTGCATATGCAGTCATATGACTCTTGAGGTTGTTGAATCTTTTGGCTGTTATTTTTATATGTATATAAGGGCTAGACTAAGTTTTTTCCTCATTGTGTAACTCCAGCAGAGTGATTTGCATCTCAGCACAGTGCATCAAACCCTCCACCCCCAAAACACACACACACCTGCTTCAACATATCAGCCCTCTATGAGTAAAGTCAGGTGTGTTTGAGAGGGGGAAGCCCTGTGCAGTGCTGGGGAACCACACTGGCCTGATTCTGTGTCCCTGTCTTTGGCCTCCTCTCCTCTTCTGGGTCTCTGCTGTTCCAGCCAGATTATGTAACCTTATAGAAGGGATGGATGAGACGGAGGAATGTAGTGTGTGTGAGAAAGAGAGAATGGAAGAGACAAACAGAGGGGGAAGACTGAGACTGAAATCCACATTTGCTGCTTTTCAGGGCCTGGGAATATCTTTGTCCTGCTAATGATACAAAGACTGTTTGTGTTTGTGTGGCCTCTCTCTCTCCCTCTCCCCTTTCTCTCTCACTCTCCCCTGTCTCTCTCTATCTCTCACCCTCTCCCCTGTCTCTCTCACCCTCTCCCCTGTCTCTCTCTCTCTCTCACTCCCCTTTCTCTCTCTCACACTCCCATTTCTCTCTCTCTCTCCCCTTTCTCTCTCTCTCTGCTGCCTCTCTTTCCCTTATTTAACTTATCTTGTAAAATCTAGTTGTAGAATCCTCATCATTAATTTCTGTGTGTGTGTGTGTTTTGCAGACTCAGAGGGGAAACTAATCAGAGGGACCCAACTGATCAACATGACTCTGATGATGCATAACTGGGTTGTGCCATCACACGCCTTCGCTCATAAGTTGCTTTCTCTATATCCTTCACTTTCCCGTTTATTCTGCACCGTTCAGTTCCAGACCAGACTGGAGCCTTTGGGTTAGCTTCGGTTTCAGTAGTGTGTGTGTGTGTGTGTATAAGTGTGAATGTGCTGTGAGTGGTTAGATGATGAAGACTAAGTATGTTGAGGAGAGAGTGGAGTTCAGAAGTGTCTGGAGTAGCATAAGCCAACATATAACATATAGGATATAAAACCCTTATATAAAAGCACTGAAACAATAAAGCACCTTAGCAACAGTATCACCAGGCACAAGTTCCTTATCCAGAGTTCCCAAATGGTATTTTTCCAGTGATCACTGTTTTGAGTTTATGGCTGAAACATCCAGGCGGTAGCGGAAGTGCCTTTGACTGTTTTTACCAAACTGAAGGAAAATGTGCTCATTTTTAATTTCTGTTTCGGAGACGTTCTTGAAGGAGGTGCATTCAGAGTGATACCAAAAATATGGCAAGAACAGGAACTTTAAGCATTCGGCTCTGAAGAAAGTGCAGCTTCAGAGGAATTATGAATGTGGCTTCTTAATAACTCCTTTAAAAAGCGCAGTCATCAGTGTTGATATCAGCCAATAAAATGAAACCCATTGCACATAGAACATCACTGGCTGCTGCCAACAGACATTACACTTTATATTCTCTGTGAATTTATATATTCTGCCCTCAGTAGAGCAGACTGAGACATCTAGCAGAAAAAGCAGGCTGATGCTTCAATAAGAGACAGGTCTTGACAGACCAGGCCTTTACAGAAGGTGTTACTGTAATACTGCAGCTCACACAGTAACAAATATGTTGCTTGCACACCTTTTGTGAGCTGCAAAAGTATTTAAACTAGAGCTGGTATTAAATGTGTATACAATCCCAACCTAACACTTAACAAAGTGAATCCTATATGAGATCCCAGCCTAAATTAGCACCATCATAACACTGTTCTTTATAAACAGGTTTCTATGTTAAACACTGCTGTGTAATTGCATAGACCTTATGATTGTCTGACTGTACCTGGCTATCAGTCTAAAGAAGCTGTAAAAAGCATGACATTAATAGAAATTTGTGAATGCTATAAATATAAAGTTTGACTAAAGTCAGAAGTAAAGTTTGTACATTCAGCATCTATCCCATAGAAACTGTGGCTTTGAGGTTCTATTCTTCTCCTTTTGAACTATAATAGAATGACATTAAATCCTAAAAATATAATCTGGAAATAAATGGCAGGTGCTAAAATGTAAGTGAGGAAAAAGTACATTATAAAGTATCTGAAGTATACTTGCAGCCACAATTACCTTAAAGAGCCCACAGCTTCCATTTTCTTGTAGAAGTTCCAGTTACCAAAAACAGTCATGACTCATTTTTACATCTCTTTTATCTCTTAGAATTAAGCATGCAGACCCCTTTACATATAGAACTGGTCTAAATGATCTCTGGCTGCCCCATATGGTACTTTTTTCAGAAAGAATGGTGAGACACTCCTTATAACTTCAAAAACTACTGTTCTGGTTGATGTCCAAAAGTATCTAGACACATTTTCTAATTAATGAATTAATTTAAGCTGTTTGAAGGAGCTCACATTGCTGATACAGGTGTACAACTGCACACACACAGTTTGGATCATCTCTATATGAAAGCACTTCCAGTGTAACGGGACACTCTGGAATAAGATAGATTTATATAAACCCTTCCACAGCACTAAGCTCCAGAGCAGTGAAATCTCTGGAGGGAACTCCATCCAGTACATCTGTGCTCTTGTGGCTGAATGCAATCAAATCCTCACATCAGTGATAAGCCTTCACAGAAAAGTAAAGGCTGTTACTGCACCAAGAGGACTCACATTTAGTAGCTTTGATTTCAGAAGAAATGTGTCCATAAATGGTGTATTTAATGTAGCGTTGTTTATGACATCACAAAAATACTGATTTCAAATTGGCCATTTCCAGCTAAATGAACTGTTTATGCTTGAGAATATCTGCAAATCTGTGTGAGGGGTGAGGGGTGTGTGTCCTGTGTGCTAATGACTCTTCCTTAACAGAGAATTACCTACAAAGATTGTCCTGTGGAGAGGAGGGCCCATAGACGACCCCAGATCTGTCACTTTATCAGGTCAGTGCCTGAGATTCGAATGCTTAGAATGAATATTTCTCTAACTTTGTATATACTGACATACTGATATATACTGATATACTGATTGTATATAAAATCCAGAGGGCATTCTTCAGTATTTAATTCATTATTTTAGTCATTTTGAAAACAGCATGGCTCTTAAATGCCGAATCTAATGTACAACAAAAATATTACATCAGCTCCCCCCCCAAGATTTGACTTTTGAAATATGATAAATAACTTCATTCCTGATGCTACACAGCTTTCTCTGTTCAGCTTTTAGGATGATCTACAGCTCTTTTCTAGATGAATCTAAAAATACTTAAAGGGCTTATATCCTACATATATTTACATTTTCCTAACAAAGTCCATCTATTTGAATTGATTTATTTATCAAAACAAGTTTTAAGTGATTGATTTTTACATGACCACTCTCCAACCTCTCTTTATCCATTAGAATCAAACAAGCTGTATCTGTTACAGTGCCTTTAAGACTGATAGATGTAAATGAGCTGTGATCTGATTGACCGTCTTATATTGTGCCTTATTCAAAAAAGCAATCCTCACAATCAAAAAATGGGCAAAACCCGACTGCTCCAAGGCTGAATAAGGGGATATGTGTAACTGCATTGTTTTTCAAAAACAGTCATCTGAAAGGTTATCTTATCTTATGTGTACTTTGGTTTTGCGACACCACAAAACAGTTAACTTATATGTAAATACATCGTTTTTTTGTCAGCACGTTTAAAACAGTTTCCATATATGAACTGACTGGAGATGTATCTTTTTTGACAAAAACGTTTGACTGGACGTTCTGATCTTGCTCTGTTTGCTGTGTCCTCTCTCAGACACTGGACAGCTCAGTTCCCCGTGCTGTTTGAGTCGGACCCCCTGCTGAAGGAGGTGATGGGCGACCTGTGGGCGCTGGTCAGAGTTGAGAAGGAATGCCACCTGATCAATCCGCCTTATCTGTGAGTGAGAGCACGCCTCCACACCTTTTCCTGTGCTCTGTCAGTGTTCGGGCAGGTACCCCTGGGGGACGGGCAGCATGTCTCGTTCTGCAGCAGCTGTGATGACTTGGACATCTAGGTCTCACATTACATGAGTCAGACTGTAATAAGGAGTTCCTCTCTTCGCCCAAACATGACCTAGTTTCAACATCTTTGGAAACGGTACATACTTGCTCCGTCACTAATTGGTGAGCGATCTCAGGATATTCCTAGCATAATGTGTCCTGCGTTCCAGACTGTTAGCATAATAACAAAATAGAGCCCAAACTGCAGCCTGGGCATTCTGCCAATTCAATGACAGCATCAGAAACATGGCAACAAAAAATAGCCAGCATGTTAAAACATGCAATCAACTTGTTATTGCAGGAACTTTTTCAAGGTAAAGCAATAATGCAGTGTTGCTCAATCTAATTTCTCTCTGTGCATCTCTATCATACAGCCCATTACTGTAGACCATAATACTGTAGGTCATAATACCAAGGTATTTCCAGCCCATTGAGTCTATACTTTGTGTAGAGCTCAAAAAAGAACACAAGAGAAACAATACAACTTGACAAGATAAGACAATAAAGGCTTGGAGAGAGTGCATTCATGTCAATGTAATTCACATCTTCAACCAGCAGCAACCAATAGCTGGTGGTCTAGTGGTTAGGGAGTGATCAGAAGGTCATGGGTTTGAATCCCAGGACTGCACCAATGAGGCACCCTTGAGTAAGGTACCGTCCCCACACACTGCTCCCCGGGTGCTGCGCTGCTTTGCTTGGTGAATGTGTTAAATGTGTTAAATACAAAAGTATTTTGTGCTGTGTCACACTGTGCTTTGCTGTGGTGTGTTGACACTTTACACTCGTTGCTGTGGCTGTGTTAACCTCCGAACTGGGCGGTCTTTCACAGAGGCACGGAATATTTAAACTGGCTTAAACACTTTTGCAGTGGTAATTTCCCCCCTCAGGCTAAATAAAAGAGAATCACTCAAGACAGACTACTGTCACTACTGTATTATTGTTCTTACTCAGCTGCTTTTATTGTTAAAGTAGGTCAGCTAGCCAGCTTGAGAACTGCTCTGTTAGCTCATCCTCCAGTCCAGCCTGGGTTGTGTCCCAAATGTCCAGTAAAACTACAGCTTAATTGTGCTAAATTAGCTTGTATATGTGTAAAAGTAAAAATTGCTGTTTCTTTAAAGGGCCCATATCATTGAAAGTTTCATTTTCCTTATTTTTTTTAAACAAAAGAGCTTGATATAGTATGTAAATATCTTTAAAATGTTGCTTTCATACAGTCCATGTATGGTAACTTAACTGTAAATATAGCATTCTTTGAATGCATTGTTTATGTGATGTCACAAAAACAAATCTATTAATATATATCTGTCTATTACGTCTACATAAGATTAGCTTCACCCATTTATGCAAGTCAGCTAATTTACATAAATCAATCTTAAAGGCACAGTAACAAAAACATCCTGTTTAATTCTAAGGGATAATGAGAGGCGGAAAATGAATAAGGGCTGTTTTTTGGTAGATAAATGTCATAAGTGAATCTGACATAAGTGGAGCGACCAATCAGATTCCTCCACCCGATCCTACATGTCTCAAATAGAGTGATCCAACATATCATCAAGTTCTGTTTTGATGTTTCTTTGTCTTTCCTTTGCTTTTGAAAGCAGAAATCCTAAGGTGAGCGTTTCCCAGGCTCCCTCGCCCTTAGTGAAGAAGAGGAAGGTGTCGCTGCTCTTTGACCACATGGAGGCTGACGAGATGGCAGAACACCTCAGTTATCTGGAGTTCAAAAACTTCTGCAGCGTTTCAGTGAGTCAGCCGACCTCAAAAAAGCCACACCCGCTCACACCTTCCAGATTTCCTGCAGGCACAGCATGTTACACACGGCACAGTAAACACAAATTGCTTCACAGGCTGAGTGTTAGTAGGCTGTACTGTTAATTACTCACCATTTAAGGCTAAGCCAGCTTGACTGATGTTTAATGCTGTATAATATATACAGACATCAACCCACCTTCAGAAATACTGAAGTTCGTGCATTTTCATGAGCACATAACCCAACGAGGGCTCCAACACTTGATCAATACTGTTAAAAAGCATCCCAGGAGGTTTTGGGAGAACAGGCAAACAGTTTTGATATTGTTTTGATGTGTTTAACACTTTTTGGTCACTGTGTAATTGCAAAGGTGTTATTTCATTGTTTTCATGATTATAAAATTAACTGAAATAAAACAGTGTTCAATGTTTCGATTTAAAAAAAGTACACTTTGTTAAACTTCAGATAAAGTGTAGCCGCAGTGAGCTGCTGACTAAAAAACATGCTCATAACTGCTGCTCACTATAATACATGCTCACAGTGAGGTAAACTGAAACTAACACGTGACTGACTTGACCGTAGACTACAGATTCATTCGTCCTGATATGACTGGAATCTTTCAGACTATGATCAGCTCAGAAGGCATTTAGCTGGTGTTGCGATGATGAAGCTGATTTTCTGATTGTTAAGTGAATTATCTCTGTTTCTGTTGTGCTAGTTTCTGGACTACCGCAGTTATGTGGTGAACGGCTCGGTGAGAAATAACCCGGCCCTGGAACGCTCCGTCATGCTGTGCAACGGAGTGTCTCAGTGGGTCCAGCTTATGATACTCAACAGACACACTTCACAGCAGAGGGCTGAGGTCTTCACGAAATTCATTCATGTAGCACAGGTAAATCCCCACAGTCACACTACATTAACACCTCGCTGGAACGTGGGCTCATACAAAGTAACAATATGGCCCATGTGTATTCTATAGCTGTGTCCGAAAAGTGCACTTGTTCACTCGTTCACTACATAGTGTTTGGTATATAGGTGGCTAACTAGTGAACAGGGGGAGGTGATGTTTAGTAAATTTCGGACACTCGAGATGTTACGTTTTTACTAACTGTTGCTTAAATATTGCGCCGGATCCTGGCAGTTTATCTCTGTGGTATAAACACACGTCTCGTCTCCAGATCAGACACAGCCTGCACATGAGGGGGAGGTCTGGTGGGCACGGTGATAGATAGATCTGTCCAGGGGGCACTACCAGAGCTGGACTGGCCGTCGGGTATATCGGGCATTTGCCCGGTGGGCCGATGTCAATTTTGGGCCGGCCAGGTAATATTGGGCTGGTGCGGAATCACGTCTGCCGGTCCGGATCGCGTACCACACCCACCCCCGGACCGCGGCTCAAAATGCCCGGGCCGACTTTTTGTTCCAGTCCAGTTCTAAGTACTACTGTCCTCCGCGGAGAGAGAGACAGAAATAAACTGCAAGTGTGAATCTCCTCCGTTTGAAGCCCCTCTTTTCCCCCCGTCTCGCTTCTCTTGACTTTCGTGGGATAAAAGTAGTGTGCAGTGTGTCCGAAAACTACACTCAGTGCATGATGGTGTATGTGTTTTCATGTAGTGTACAGTGTCTGTACACTAGATTTTAGCTTGTTGTCACGTGGCGATTTTGTAGCGCACTAACTAGTGGGTGAAATTGACGGTTGGAATTTCGGACAACACTACAAAATGGCTGATTCACTACATAGTGCCCTATATAGTGAACAAGTGCACATTTCGGACACAGCTGTTGTAAGAGAGGAATGCGGACAAGCGTTGACACAGAAAATCGAAAGTTGGCTCATTCTAAAAATTTCGGACTCACTGCTCCTCGCTAAAGCCCGCCACAATATTCTCCCACCAGTCCTGAGATCTCTATACACCCAGACGTTCCTCTGAATGGTCGAGGCCATAGTAACTGAAGCACATGCGCAAGCTGCAATAATCGCCTTTTCCTTCTTCTCCGCCTCAAAACCGTGGTGTTATTTGGCGGATTTGGCATATATATCACAGAGCTAGCATTAAGCATATTTCGCGTTTGTCCATCTTGGCTACTGTGTGGTGTAACAACCCCCCTTTGCTGTAGCGAGTGTAAACAAGCGAATAGGATATGGGTCACAATTACAAAAAACGTGTAAACAGAAGGTCAAAAAAATCGGATATAGGCAACAAATCAGAATTGAGCATCAAGACCTGCAGAGTTAACGAGGCCTTCTTGAGGTGTGCTACAAAGGACCTTGCACAGAGCAAGGTCCTTTGTATTATTAATAATAATAATAATACATTTTATTTATATAGCACTTTACATTTTACAAGAAAATCTTAAAGTGCTTACAGGTGTCCATGGCAAGAACCCCGTGTGCAACAGCTGAAGTTGTTGTGCTGGACCATAAGCGCAGTTAGTTTAAGCCACTCTCCTTGGATTCGGCGGGCCAGCTGAGTATCTGCATGCTGAATTCATGATGGTGACTCTCTTGGGGTGGATGGCGCACAGTTTCATGACTCTCTTGGTGTGGATGGCGCACAGGTTCGTGTCCTCGATTCATAAAGACGTGGACACTAAAAGTGGAAGAACTTGACTGAGTCCTGACCTCAACCCCATCCAGCACCTTTGGGGTGAACTGGAACGGAGATCGTGATCCAGACCTTCTCACCAACATCAGTGTCTGACCTCATAAATGCTACAGAATGAATGGAGACAAATTCCCACAGAAACTCCAGAATCTTGTGGAAAGCCTTCCAAGAAGAGTGGAAGCTGTTACAGCTGTAAAGGGAAACCAACTCCAGATTAAAGTCTATGGATTTTAATGCAATGTCATTAAAGTCCTTGTTGTTGTAATGGTCAGGCGTCCCAATACTTTTTCCATATAGTGTACATGCCACAGCACAAAACTAATGGAGCCTGTCAATAACTCCAAAATCTTCCTCTTTCTGTAGTCGGAGCAGGGAGCAATCTGGAGTGAATACTACAGTGGTGTGTCTGAGGAGTCCAATGCTTTCCCTGTTGATCAAATCTCTGATCCAGTCATTCAGCTCCAGCTCAGGTTACTCCAGGACAAAGGGTCGGGGGCACTATCACCTGACAAGGCCAGTCATGTAAGTATCTCACCATTACTGTGCAAAACAACATTAAACAACATTATTGTTTAACAATATTGTTTTTAAGTGGAGAGCATCACACTTACTGTGTAAATTGTCCTGTATTTTCCTTTACATAAAAAGTATGAAATTAAGTCTTTTCTTTCTTTCTTTCTTTCTTTCTTTCCATCATTCTGTACCGCAGTTGGGTAAAGTCATGAATGAGATGAGCACCATTTACAGCACAGGAACTGTGTGCAAAATTGATGACCCCTTTGACTGTCAGACTTTGGAACCAGGTACTTTTACTGGACTGATAACACGAGGCTTGGAGCTATAAACGCTCTGTAGTTGTGTAATGTTTATGACAACAAATTAGAATCCAGGGAAATCACAGTAATCTCACAACGGAGGGATTTTAGATTTGCCTAATAACAAATAAAAAAGAATTGGTATATAATGAACACTTAAAGGGACAATGAAAGGCATGATCGGATGTTAACATGGCTACACTCATTCTCTAGAGATACATGTCCTGGTTTAGATGCTAGCAAAACCTAGAAGTACATTTTGAAAGTACCTTGGAGTGTAGACAAACTGTAACATGCTTTCCAACTTACACTAATTAGACAAAAGTATTGGGACACCTGACCATTACACCAACAAGGGCTTTAATGACATTGCATTCAAATACATAGACTTTAATCTGGAGTTGGTCTCCTCTTCGCAGCAAATACTCAGCACTGAACCATGATCAAGGTCTTCACTTTGAACTAAAAATGTATAAAATTAGAAACAGTCTTCAAAACATGGTCAAAAATGTGAAAAATGTGTTAGACTGATGAAAATATGGGGTTCCCCAAAGCACAGATCATTTTTGTACATGAAAACACTTTGGAAAGATAAGGCACAAGGTCAGTTTTGTGTGTCTGCCATCTTCTTTGTGTCTCAGGCTTGGAGGAGGTCATGGCAAACAGCAGGAATTACTACGAGCGACTGCACGTGTGGGAGGGCTGGAGGGTTCAAGTGGGAAAGAAGATGAGGCGATTGTACGAGGACTATGTGGACCTGAAGAATGAGGCGGCCAGGCTCAACAGTATGACTCATTCTGACAAATTTATAAATATATTAAGGCTGTAACGGTACATGTATTCGTACAGAACCGTCACGGTACATGGGTCACGGTTCGGTACATGATGTCGTACGGAGAATACACAGAACGGAGAAGGCGCCATCACAGAGGGACCAAAAAACGCCAGTAAATCATAAACCTGGGTCGTAGTGTGGTGCAATAGTGCCACCTACTGGC
>JBBPCY010023346.1:0-14668 GCA_037974405.1 Brachyalestes nurse | reverse complement strand
TTTGTAGTTTTACATTTTCCTTCAAAACTTGATTTGTCGCGGTTCCCAGAACAATTGAATCATGGGACATATTCAGTTCTCCAGAACGTCACCCGAACACCATGTAAACGCAGCACCGGCTTTTTCTTCGCGTTTCCGCAGAACTTGAGGCCAAGAAGACGTTGCATGCAGGATTTTTTTGACGCCACCCGAACACTGTGATTTACTCCAATGAGCAGAAAAACGGTCGGCGCTCAGTCCGCGCTCACCTGGCGCCTCGATCGCCAGAAAACCACCTGATTCAGACGCCCGTGTGAACGAGGCCTAAGTTTGCCGGTTGGGTTCACAATATATATTTGCCGGCTGGTGTTTTCAAATGAAAATGTAAAAAGCGAAAACAAGAGAATATGAGTTATGAGCTTGTTTAAAACACAACACAAAAAGAAAGCAGAAATAAAACATACTAAGCTATGAAACATCCTCCCACTTGAGCAGGCTATAGTTATAAGCCAAGGGATAATGGGATCTTTCCTGTGACACTGACCACAGATGTTCTAATGCATTACTGATAAGAACTGTGAATAATTCCAATTATAGCACGGTCCATGGCAGATGGTCAGTGTAATCAGTGTAATGTCCTAACAGGACTTGCTGGTCCTTTCCCACTATGATGTTATTTACATTACCTCATACTGTGTGATCAGACCGTTGGGTTCCACTGGCTCCTCCCACTTGAGGAAGATCATGTCATCTAGTGGGGTGAAGGTTAGAGACTCTGGTGCAATGCCTCCTGGGACTGCAAGAGATTGAACATGGAACATTAACATTGACTGTAGAACTGATAGAACAAAGAGTCAAAACAGTGTCTACCTAGTTTTAGTCCAAGCTGCGTGTTGGGCACTGAGGAGAATGGATGTCAGTTATGAAAAATGCATTGTTGACCCTCCAGACCGGAAAAAGAGAGAGGGAGGTAGAAAGGCACTGGGTTACTACGGCAGGGCCATATTTGATAACTGAGCACTAGTGCAGATGGATGACACTCTATTCATCTTTCCTAGCAGCCTGAGTAGATGAAAGTGGGCCAAAGAGCTACAAAGAACTACAGAGAGGAATCCATCTGTGTTTCACTCAAGTCAAAGAGACGCCAAGAGGAGTGCTGTGACTACTAACTGTCATACTCAGAGCACTTTAAATAAAAAGCCAAACACACAAACACACACTTTAACTATAAACAGATTGTTTTCTTTTTATTTCTCATTTTATAACATTTGTTATCTGTTTAAACAAGAATGATGGAATAAAACATATCAAAAATACAGTCTGGTGACCAGATTATGGTGTTTTTAATTGTTTAGGTTAGAATTACAACAATTAATAGTAGGACCAGTCATTCCTAACATTTGACTGTTAGGATCATGGGTGTATACCCACTGCCCCTTTTGACAGAACTATCTGCCGTAGAGACACAGCTTGTAGCTTCACAATTAGACTGTAGCTACTGGTGCAAATGTATTAGTCTCTCTCAGCTTCCTGGATCAATTTCGGAGAGAGCACTGTATAACCACTAGTCAAGAGATATTGCTTTGGTGGTTTGCAGCAGATTCTGACAGAGTAGTGACATTCATTGTAGCTGGTAACTGGTAAATCTACAAAGTGGGAAAAATAAAATAAGTTTAGATGAGTGTAGAAGGTAGATGAAGGTAGGTGTATATAATAAACTGGCACTTTAAACAGGGCAGCTTAGCGCACATGTGAAGGATACCGGTAAATAAAAAGTAAAAAAATCATTATTAGGATAAAATATTGGTTAAAACACATGTTTATAAACCACACAATCTGTTGCGCCAAGCTCTTCAGGCACTTGGTATGCATATGTGCGAACGAATTAATACATTTTGCTTGAGGCACGTTTGGTACTTTTGGCAAAATATGCAGTAAATAATGGTCACCCTATTTGTTATGAAAGAGAGCTAAACACAGTTTGCATGATTACACAGGAAGCCACCAGCACCACCACAGCCCCCAGATAGGAACAGTTTTTGGCATGGATCCGCTCACTCTGAACCCGGCTTAAAAGCTCTTGGCACCAGATGCGGACCCACAGCAAAGTTACAATACATACTATATACTGCGTCCTTGTGTAATAGAAGGCATTTACTCTAGAACACCACACAGCACTACGCATTGTTTTCTCAGCTATACAGCACCTACCTACCGACCAAAGACTGATCCATCTATCCTTCAAGCCACTATGCATTCTGTTTCCTTTCAAATTTCGGTCTGTGCTACAAACGTCCTTCTTTTATGTTGCAACAAGACAACAGAAGGTCACCTCTACACTTCCTTAGAATCTGTCCAGTTCCCATCGCACCTGCCCTTGTTGTTTTCTTTATCCTTTTGTTTTTCTTCTATTAATAAACCCTTTTGCCCCACAGTGGGTAGCACTGTTGCCTCCCACCTCCAGCGAGGCCCAGGGGTGGAGGGGTTGAGTCTTGGATCCCCTTAGCATTTCTTCATCAGACTCATAGAGTTTCTCCGGTTGAGTCTTGGTTCCTTTCAGAGGTTCTTCCTTATGCTTGTAAAATGTTTTCTTTTCATTCTGAGACTCAGTTCCTCTCAGTGGTTCTTTCTCATGTTATTAGGTACCTGATTACCTAATAATTGTTGTGTAAAAAGTGGTATATAAATAGAGCTGAACTGAACTGAACTGGACTGAATTAAAATAGACTGCCTAACTGCTAAGCATTTGCGTAGATCAGCACGAGCAGCACCAGCACCAGTCAGGTCACCATGTTCCATACACTTTAAATCCATCAAACCCTGAACCAGTAGGCACCGTTACTTTGAGCATCATCTGTTACACTGAATGTGTCAAAGTAGATTCCTGTCCACAGTCATGATTTTAAGAGCAGGCAATGGAGAACAAAAGCATTTCTGGCTTTGAAGGATCTGCTTTTGATAGAGCAGGGGGGAAAAGAACCATGCAGGGCCGTGGTCCTCCTTGTGCCGGAGAGTAGAATAGCATTCCTCAATCCTAACCGGAATGTGCTGTGCTCACTGACATTTCTCTCTTTCCTCTCCTTTCATAACAGCTGGATTCTTCTTTTCAGTGGCTTCATGTGCCACGAATACAGCGCTAGAGAGAGACAGATAATTAAAAGGTCTCTGTCCTCCACTCTTTCTCCGTTTCCCCAGCCGCTTTCGCCTCCCTGTTCTCTTGGTGGGCATTTTGTTTTAAGCTTTGGAAACTTTATTTACAGAATTAGTCTGGAAGTTGTTTGCAATTAATCAGCAGTGGCAGACACAACGACTGGGTGTAGAAAACAAACTTAAGCAAAAAGCAAGGCTGGTGAAAAGAAAGAAAGGAGAAAAGAAAGGAAAAAGAAAAAAACTAAAGACAAAGATGGTATGAATCCCCCTCCCTGAGTGATAAATGAGGTACATTCATCTTGGGCAAATTCATAGCCGTCCTCCCTTCACAAGCAGCAGAAGGGAAAAGCGTGGCGAGTGGGGGGAGGAGGGGCATTCGCTTGACCTCCGGTTTGTTTAATCTCTCCCTATTTGCATGAAAATGTGCTTTATCTGCTGCTTGACATGGCAAAATAGAAATGCAAAAATAAGCAAAAAATCTTTATTCCATTTCGCTGGTGGCCGTGCCCGATTAATTTTTCATCTACTTCCATTTTAAAAGTATGATCTTCCATTTAGTTATGCTGATGCTGAGCATTCCAAGAGTCAATATTTGAGCTGCTACTATAATTGCTAGCAACGCGGCGCACCGCAGGCGTATCTCGGGCCCGGCTCGAGACCGTGACATCACGACTGGTTAAATAAATGAAGACGGATGAGTTATGCTTACTGGCCCGTACAGAGTCACCAATGGGTATATGCAAGTTTTAATCAAACTATGAAGCTAAATAAAGCGAAAGGTGTACAATAGCAAGCAAACTGGTAAGTTGGTCTGAGAAATGGTAAAGTGTACATTGCTGACTAAGACTGTCTAAACTGGCAAAACACCATCCTGGAATCTAGAGATACTTTCAGAGTGCACTGCAGCAGTGTAGGCAGTGCTATGGTTCATATTGGTTCACCTTCACATACTCAAAAATTAACGAAATTGCTCTCAAGTAATGTGTTATTAGGGTAAAGGGGGCATTTGGCTGGCGCTCTAATCCAGAATGACGTACAATCATTAGTTACGGGGACAGTCCCCCTGAAGCTAAGTGTTAAATGTCTTGCTCAAGAACACGATGGTAGAAAGTGGAGGTTTGAAGCTGCAACTTGGTGGTCAGCGGGTTCACAGGCAAGTGTTTTACCCACTACCCTATTAGTCATAATTAGTATTCTGAATAAACAGTGAACAGTGTACAGTGAATACACTGTTTAATACACTGAACAGTTTAATACACTGAACAGTTTAATACACTGAACAGTTTAATACACTGAACAGTGTATTAAATATAAAATGTGCACAATAGCAGTAAGTTGAGGTTATAGTCAACTTGTCTAAGATGCTTCATTTGTTCAGACAAATGGTGAAACAAGCAGACAGTCAGGATTCACAACTGTGATGTCTTGAAAACACTAAAATGAGAGGCAACCATCTCTGAAGATTAATAACACTGCTCACTGCTCAGTAACCAAACAGCTCAGAATAGCAGACTAGACATGACAAAAAGGGATCATTTGGGAGCAAAACAGCCCCCCTTTATGCCAAATGTGGTCAATCAGCCAAAACATGTTTGGTGTATGAAGTTTTTTTGCGTTTTCACTGGTGCTATGAGGCTAATCTAGCTAACAATTATTGGGAGTTTTTCAACCTGAACCTCAAATTCAAGCTCAAATTCACAATCGTAATCTACAAAGTCATGAATGAAGGCTGCCTAATGTAAAACCATCTCCCACTGGGGCTGTTTAATTTACTGTTGGCTTATTATTAGAACAATATTTGTTTTTGTTTTTTTTCAATAGTGGCATGTACAAATAAGCCCAATAAACCACAAAAACTTTTATTTCATGCTGTCAGCACCCTAAACTAATGTGTCTTTGGCTATTCTGATGTATCAAAGTATTCATGAGACAACTAATTTCTATTATAATGAATGCCAATCCTTATATAAGCCTATTACAATACATACTCCATTCAAAATTACACTGTCCAAAAGTTTGTAGACACTGGCTCCTCTATTGGTTCTTCGAGATCTAAGGGATTTATTAAAAGGGAATTAATAAGGAAGGCTCTATTTGTGCATTATAGAGGTCAGGTACTATTGGTGTATGATTAGATAGAATCCCATCACTCCAAAGAACTCCAAAGCCCAATAATAAGGGGCTTTATACCCCTCTAGCCGACTCCTGGCACTGGGCATAGTGTCATTAGGTGGGATTCAAAGTAATGAAAGTCCATCTATTAGCATTGTGCACTCGGCATGCCTCAATCATCAACACTTGTCCTCTAACAGGGTGGTTCAGCCAGCATTTGCATAAGTGCATGTGATTGAGTACTCACTGTCCTCCTCTGTTTGGAAAGTGGCCTCACGGCTCTCCTTCTTGCCCTCAGGATTGGCCAGTGCTAGGCGTACATGCACCAGTCGGAATGGGGGGAGGTCTCTGAGTGTGAAGCGGGAGGTGTTCCTCTCCACTGACAGACACTCACGCACAGTGGCGTTGTTGCCACCCGACCCACCCCCAGTTGCCGTGGAGTAACGGTAGCATAGCGACAGGGAGTAGGTGTGACACCGCGTCAGGTTGTAGCCCAGTGGCTCCCACTGCAAAACCAACTGACGGGACTGAATCTCCGAGGCCGTCAAACCACGGAGGGGACGCATCGGTTCTGCAAGCAAGAGAGAGAGAGAGAGAGAGAGAGAGAGGGAGAAAGATATTTTAAAATATTTTACTTAATATTGCATCATTGTTTCCTTTGTACGCGAAATGGAAAATGACTGTAATACACAAACTACACAACAAGAGTTCCCAGACAGGATTACACTTTGTCGGTCCTTTACACAACGTAGACGAACAGAGAGAGGAGTGAAAGAGAGAGAGGGAGAAAGTAAGGGCAGAAAGAGGGAGGGAAAGAGAGAGAGAGGAAGTGAAAAGGAAAGCGGGAAGGAATGGAAGGAGGGGAAAGAAGAAAGAGTGGGAACAAGGAAAATGGGAGAAAGAGAGAGAAAGAAAAAAGAAGAAAGAAGGAGAGAAAGGAGCTGGGGCAGAAAGACAGGAGGGCAAGGAAAAGGGGTGAAATATAAAGTGGAGAAGGAGGGAGAGACAGAGGGAGAGACAGAGAGAGAGAGAGAGAGAGAGAGAATTACTGTTTCTGTCAAGATAAGATTTTTGTCATCATGCTGCTGATTTGAAAGAAGCACAATGGTCTGGGAAAAAAAACAGACAGCGTTTTAATAAAAGAAAGGAAAAGTAAAGAAAAACTATAACTCCTCTACTTTCTCAGTAAATAAATTTCTCGCTCTGTATGAACACACAACCATCTTTTTTTATAGATTTCATTGAATGGCACTGCTTATCCACGTGTGAGTGTTTGTGTGGGTGGGTGGGTGTGTAATTAAGCTAATGTCAGAAATAGGACAACATTAAAAGATATCTTATCTTATCTTATAATATTGGCCTATTTCTGACATTAGCTTAATTACACACTCACGCACACACAGACACACACACACACACACACACACACACACAACCTATATATCCTAAAGTATGCTCACACAGCTTAATCTCCTTTGCCAATGAAACGAGCCACTCCGGATCAGTGGCACATGAGTCTACCTTCACCATTCCCAGTTATCTGTTACAGAGGTATTTGATGGGGTGGAGGTAGCTTAGTGGGTTGGATACTTGCCTCTGGACCAAGGGGTCATGGGTTCGAATCCTACCTTCAGCATCCCCCCAGTGGGTTCCTGAGCAAGACCCTTAACCCCAAGTTGCTCCAGGGATGAATGGAAATCGCTTTGGATAAAAGCATCTGATAAATGCCGTAAATATAAATGTATAATGCCTGATGGATATAAAACTGTGTCCCTGGAAAACCTTAACTTCTTTGCACCAGAAAGCAATCTGAGTTAGTCACTCTCTGACACTTCATCAGTGGTCAGATGTTGGTGGTCCGGTCTGGATTTTTTTAGATACCACTTTGCCTTATACACCCAATGCCACAGTGAATATCACGCCTCTACCAAATCAGTGTGACTGCTGAGCTGAGAATGGACCACCACCCAAATAATATCCGGTCCAGAAACTGATTCATGGCAAATGAGGTGGAGGAGAGGTCGGGGGGAAGCGTGAATAGCAAATGGAAGTGAAAAGTAGATGTTTCTAATAAAGTGGCCAGTGAGCATATGAACACTCCATTCCAGCAAATGCATGAAATGTTCAATTGTGCAGTCAAAGCTGTCAACAGCCTAAAACATTTTCTCTAGATCTACATCGCTACAGCATGTACATGCTCACTGGCGGCATCGTGGTTTAAACACTGGAGGGTTCTGTTCCAATGAAATATGCATTTTTGCTGTTTGGGGGAGAGACATGGACAAATGAGCAGGAAACAAAGGTAAGGATATTCAATTTATGAATCATGTATAAGAATGTATGAATAATTTATGAATCATTAATGAAATTATGCATTTATACGAAATGATATAATATGAATGATCATTAATTATTCTTCATCTTGGATACAAAAAGGACTTTAACAGCTTTAGGGAGCTTCAGAGACCAGATCAGACCAGGCTTGTCATTCAAATGATATGTCACTAGCAAGTAAAGATAAAATTGGAATTTAAAACATAACAAAAAAGCTAATAAAGGCTAAACCTCATTCTGTGCTTGTGATTGTGGCTGCAGCAGAAGAACAATATGCGAGTCTACAGTCAACCAAACGAGTGAAAATATATGTACATGATAAACACCGCCTTGTTTCTAGCTCTTACATGCCTAAACGTCCTAGTTTTCCAACTGTTAAATAGGATTTCACTCTCAAGACTGTTTTCAGATTGTTGCAAACTAAGCAGTGTCATTACCAAGATGAGTGCAGCTTTAGTTTCTGGGGAGGCTAATGACCCAATGCCTTCCCATAGTTAGAGCCAATGCACATTTTTTTCCAGAAAAGTGCATGCACACAGGCTAAATGTTTGGGATGCTCATTAAACCCATTATAATGAAATTATATTTGCAGTATTTTTTCTAATACCTTTTTAATTTTTCCATGATCTATATGTGGCCATTATTGCCTGCAGGTTCCAATGTAACTTGCATTATCATGAAAAAATATTGGGCACTTCAGCTGATAATGACTTCAGACAGAATTCGGCTGGACTTAGCTCTGCTTTGGATTCAAAACGTAAGGATGAGGGTCAGATTAAAAAATGGATTGAAAATTCTGCGTCAGACTTGCATCATGTTTGGACCAAAATTTCAGGCCCAATCAAAGCTCACTCAATCGCTCATAGTCACATGGACACGGACACATCCACTCACATCCACAGAAACAGCTGCACTCATGCACATCCACATGTTTAAATGCAAATGACAATGTCCTCTGAAATCTATTGTCAATCATGAAAAAGGCAAGAAAAAGAAAAGAACTGAGCAGGGACTGGAGCGGCAGAAGTGAGGAAAAGATAACGAGACATAAAGAGAAGAGGGAGGGACAGAGAATGGTGAAGGATGCCTCTTGTGCTTTAAATAAAACACCATAGAGGAGCCTGAATGTTTATGTAATGAAGTCACTTCATAAAACCTGAACACATCATGCAGAATATTCATACAGTGACATGGTAAACACAGGCATATGAAATTGTGCAGGCACATTCAGTTTGCATGTTTGAACACACTCAGTCAAATTTCATGCTTTTGTTAAAATAATACAATTCAGTTATTAAATAAAATAATTCAATTCAACAACTCATTTGTACAGGGAACAAATGAAATGTGATTTTTTTTGCTCATTTTAAAGCACAACTTTGATTTATTTGCTCATTCTAGAGCACAACTTTCATTTATTTGCTGAATTTAACATATTGGGGGACAAATGGGTTCTCTTCCCCTTTTGTGTAGCCTTCCTTGTTATGTAAGTTTGATTTGTATCCTTTCCGTACCATTGTTTTAGTTTCCCTCTTCTCTAGCTCTTCTTTTCATGCTCCTCACCTGGTCTCAGTTTACTCCTTGTTCTATGTCTTTGCACATTGTGACGGCAGGCCACCAGCCCCGCTGCGTCGGGCGGCAGGCACTCACCAGGCCCTGGCCAAGGTGCTGAACGGACAGCTCCTGGCTGCTGCTGCTGGAGAGAACTTGACAGCCTTTCAGCACCTCTGTGGCCACGTGGCCTTTCAGCACATGGAGAGGGGCAGACTGGCCTGAACCTGGTGGCAATTTACCTGCTCACCATCAAACAGGCAATGGAAGACTATGAAAGGGGCCTGTGACAAGAATGCACATGCAAATCACAGACTGTCCCCATTTCCATTACAGACTTGAGCCCAGAGAACCGTGCCCACTCCAGCTGCCTACACCAGGACTCGACCCCTTCCAGCTTTTCCAACTTTTCTGACACTAACCCACAGCCTCGATGTCTGTGTGTGAACAATAGTGCTTGGTGCCGTTCACTAGTCTCTCACTGGATCTCTCTCCATATTCATTTTGCCAGTTTTCCATTCTGTTTTCTCGTTTTTGACATTCCTTTGTATTTTCAGTTTGTCACAATGGACACCAACAACTTTCTCCATCAGTTTGCCCGTTCCGTCAACTTGGGCTTAACACAGTAACACTTGTATCCTCCCTCCTCCTCTCAGTCATCATTACCCAAAATTATTACACAGGCAACGATGTTATGATTTTTTTTTCTCCTGTTAAATTCACAACAGTAAATTGCTCATTCATTTATTTAGAAGTGTCTCCTTCGTGTAGGATATGTACTTATGTTATTTAACAAATGTAATTTACCCTAAGTTTTGTGTCCAAGCGTTTGTCATTAATTACAAGTGTATTATTCTTTCATACTTTGAAGAGCTATATTTAAATGAATATATGATTTTATACAGTCATGGTAAGAGGCCATAATCAGAAAACAACTAAAACAAAGCCACATCCTGCAGTTTTACCCCACAGTCTCTGTAATAGCTGTACAGTATGCATTTAAAATGCAGACATGTTTTTCCACATGCACTTTAAAAGTTACGTATTATACCTCTGAGAGACCTTTTTATGAATATGTATAATTAGCCTGTCAGGTAGCGAACTATTGTCAAAACTACTGCTGGCATAATTGATGGCTGGCCAAGAGTTTTCTTGTTCTTATGACCCGCAGCGGTGAACCTGTATCAGACACACAGTGGTGCTGAATGTTTGTGAACCCTTTCTTTCAGTTCCCTGAACATTTACATAATCTGACCTAAAATATTCCTAAGGCAGCCATTGAAAAAGTCAATAAAACAAATAACATAATGACATATATTTTACTTTATTTATTTATCCAACATTAAATGTCTTCATTGGGAAAAGTATGGGGATTGCGCCATTCAGTTACTGGTGCGACCTCCTTTCACCAGCAATGGCTTCAAATAAACATTTTCCGTAGTTTTCCTTATTCTTCCTTGTTTCAATTCTAGTGAGCTTTCTTGTGTGAACTCCCCACTTTTGCTACAACATTTCAACATTTCTGCTTCTTTAGCTTGTTTGACGTTGTTTGCTACCTTGCTGTGGAGTTAGCCAACTATCATGATATGAATTCAGCTGTGTAACTGTGTTTCATCCCTAGGGGCAGCATTGTTGTATTTCATTCCCAGGGGCAGCAGGAACCTTCACTGAAAAAACTGGACATCCTTCTCAGTTAATTCCCAGATGACTACTCTCCACTCTTCTTGGTGACTTCAAAATCTCAAACGACAAGCTGCAAACCTGCAGTATCCTCAAGCTTCTGACATCTTTTGCTTTGTACCTCAACAGGTCTCCTCCAACACAGATAATATCCTTGACATTGTGTTCACCATAGCTATTCCTGCACTCTACATTTTAGCTACTCCTCTCCTTCTCTCCAGCCATCATCTTTTGTCATTCATATTCTCTCTCCACACCAACTCCAATCACTTTACCACCACATCATCAACTGCCCTCTGCAATCTCCGCTCTCTTTCTCCATCTGCTCTTTCTTCTGCCCTCCTGCAGTCCTTGACTACACCTGGAACATCTCCCTCCTGCCCTTCAATGGTGAAAATGATTACCAACAACCTTCTCTCCTTTCTCCACACCTCATTAAACTAATTTTGTCCTTTGTCTTCTAAGGTGACATGCAGTTTGCATAGATTACTATGCAACAGAAGAGAATTGAGAGAAGCAAAAAATAAATTGTATTTTAACTCTGATCTCTACCTGTGGCTGCTCTCAGTAGATTTAAAGCTGTAACACACCGTTACAAAGCCAAAACTGTTCCAGCTCCATCTTACCTATCAGTACTGATCAGACCACGGGTCACAGCTTGCCAGCTAAGAGCATCAAGCACAGCCTGACTTGACCCACCTCTTCTCAAAGGTCGCACACTTCAAGAGTTGTCTTACCCTTTGCAACATATTCAGATGGTGACTGAAGACCCACCTCTGCACTGAGCACTTAGGCTAACAAGTACATTTTCACAAACTTTGCTAATAATTTCTTTTTTGTGTGATATGATAGAGCTCTGATGGAGTACAAACTCCATCTCTGGTAGAATCTCAGTCTACTAGCAGCTGTTAATTTTAAGTCTAGGCTTACTAGTGTGAGGGACATGTTTTCTTGTGGACTACAAAGCACTCATGTACACCATGATGGACAATGCTGTAAATGTAAATGGTGTAAGTAGGGTAGCAAGAGCTACCATTCATTCATAGACTGATGTGCTGACATTCTTCAGTAGAATTTCATGATTCAGTCTGGAATTCATACTACCATAAAATTATGGGAAGCTGTCTTGATCCAATGGCAGCAAAACAACCCCAAGCCATGATACTGCCACCACCATGTTTCACATTCGGGATGAAAGAATATAGTTTATTTTTTATTTTTCAATTAAATCATAAAGTTCTATTTTGTTATCATTAGTCCACATAATATTCTATCAGTAAATTAAACAGACAGAATATTCTTTCTGCCTTCCATACTGCTCTACACTATTCTAATTTTTGGAGTGATTTTCATTTTTTGATTTCACTTTTTGATTCTTGTCCAGGGTAATGGTGCTATTATTATTATTATTATTATTATTATGTTTTTTTTTATGGATTGGACTGGTCTAGTACAGTCTGATGACCACCAACAAATGTTTTCCTGAGATCCTCAGAAATCAAATGGATGTCTTGGTTCTGAGAAAATTTTCAAACCTTTCACATAATACAAAGGCACTTCATGCTTTCACATAATACAAAGGCACTTCATGCTTTCACATAATACAAAGGCACTTCATGCTTTCACATAATACAAATGCACATCATTCTGACATCACATTTGCAAAAATAGTTCTTTAGGGAAATACAATAATTAATCTATGGCATTACTCAAAGGCCTTGGAGGCACATTTATATTTATAGTCTTTAATCGATTTATCCCCTTTATATTAAACTGATGATTCCATAGGTGTAAATACTTTTGCCAATGAAAATGTTGAATCACTTTGTTCACTACATTAATGTAAATTGATTAGTTTTAGTGGGATCTCTGTATATATTGACTTAATTAAATATCTATTCACATTTTAGGTCAAACTTGCAGAATAAATAGCCAGTACAGATACTGTGCATAGATCTGGAATGCTGGCAACCTGTATACAAACACACACACACACACACACACACACACACACACACACACACACATGTGCGGACGCACAAACATAGCAACAGCAACTAATATACTCTCTTGAGCATGAAAAAATGTAAAATGGACAACTGGGAAAAAATAACCATCCTCGCAGTTGTCACAACTATCAGAATGTAAAACATAAAATTGCTCCATGTTGAACATTAGGTGGGTATTAGATGCGGCTATAAGTGACTGAGATGAATTGAAGCTTTGGGCCATGCTGACAGTGATGTATAGGACAAGTAAAGAGGAGGAGGCACTAACAGGAATACTTAGCATATAGATGCTCAGAGATTTCCTCAGTTGGGCCAGGGAGGCACATAAGAGTAAACAGCCAGCACAGGACAAGTGTGATGTTATTTAAAGGTGTAGAAGACTAGAAGTAGATTTACAATAATAATACAATAATAATAAAAAATAAATATATCACACAACTGCGTGAGAGCTAGATGTTCAATAAGAACATGTATACACATCTACTCACTTCTTTCATCTACCTATTTTTACTGTTTTCCACATTTAGAAAGTAAGGTAAGCATTCATGTATATTTATTCATGTATTAATAGGTTAGCACTATTACCACTTGCATTGCTAGTTAGAGCGCTAATAAGTACATCACATTGGTGAACGCATGCATTTCTAACATGAATAAACCCATGCAGTAACTACAGTAATGCAAACCTATTCACTTTATTAATTAGTCATGCTTACTAGTTAATAAAGTAAATAGGATAACACTAATCAAGTTAATAGCTTACCATTAATAAAGCTAATAGATTACTGTTAATAAATTTGTTTAATCCATACATTGATAACGAAATACCAATAATAAAATTACTGAAAGCAAGCATTAATAATGTTAGATATTAAGGCATATGTTTATCAATCTTTATTCATTTGTAAATACATATTGACCTCTCTGTTTGCACCTCTCTGTTTGCATTTATCTTAATTAAGCATTTAAGCATAAATCTTTAAACATAAATCTTTAGGCATAAATCTTTAGATCCAAATAAGTATGAGAACACAAACTCAAAAACACACATCTACAAATTATGGGTCATCTAATGATGATACTGATTAAACAGATTCTTATACAAATTCATTGCTGAGCTCAAGGCAGCACCCAAACTCTCCCTGTGTACTCTCTAAATAGAGAAAAGCTAATTGCAACTTAAAACTGTGGTTGTCCGTCAGGTGCAGAGTGCCAGGTGAGGTCACACAGCAAGACTGATGAGACTGTTCATGATGTAGAGAACACATGGGCAAAAGGCCTCAACCTGCTTTTTTACTGGAGCCTCCCTTAGCTTTCCTATCAAATATTGATGAGAAAATTACATTTCTTCACATGGAAATGGTAAATCTGATCAGTAAATACGTTTCCAACAAATACCAAGACCCTGGATTGACAACTTGGCAACTGCATGTTTATTGATCAGTGAAGTAATTGCTGTGAAAGTTAGATGAGTCAGTTAGGGGACACTGATAGATTGAAAGATCTTAATGATCTGATTTTAATGGTTAAGGGCCAGTCAAACTTTTTGCTTGAGAAAGTCCATTGGTAAAATCAAGTGGGATCAAATTTTAAAGGGATTCACCACAACAAGCTTTGGCAGTTAAATGACAAATTTGTTTAAAAAAAATAATAAATTTGTGTTTTTACTGTTTGTGGTGGATGTGTTATCTCCACTGTTAACTGCAGTTGCACACAAGTAGAGTTTTGATTCTCTGCCCGAACTCGAGCCCGACCCAAGGCCGATATTTCCTGCCACTATCCTCGGGCCGGGCCAGGCCGTGATCAAGCATTTGTTTTTTTAATCATTACTTAATTAGCCTATTTGGGAGGAC
>JBBPCY010023325.1:0-14669 GCA_037974405.1 Brachyalestes nurse | reverse complement strand
ACCTTTCTGTACCGTTACACCCCTAGTATGTAGGCAGTCTAGTTTGGTACATTCTAAAAGTATTTATGCATCAGCATCGGCAATAAAAAAAGCCCACCCTTCAGGACAGGCTTTAATTGCTGTGTCTGAACCGTTCAGATGCTGGAGGCTCTTTGTACTTTCAGTGGTATAAAAATGCGCAGAAATCTGAAGTGTGTCTGTCGGAAAGAGTGGATCTGTAAACACGGCAGGATCAGATCTCGCTCTGATTGCGTGTTTGGGTTTTTTTCAGTCGTGTGATGCTCAGATCAGAAGATGCAGCACTTTATGATCATTTGCTGCTGTCGCTGCAGCTTAGAGCGGATCTGAACATGAACAAGACTCATTTCTCCTGGCGGATGAAGCAGCAGGCGGCCGCACGGCTAATGATGTTGGATTCGGGAAAAACAATGTCGGGATTGATACGTGCTGTGCTTCACATGGAGACGATGACATCAGTGCTGGACCACCGCCTGAAGAGCGGATGTGTTACAAACTGTAAACACCAGAGTAGTTTGGATTTGAGAGTAACTGAATATTTGGCTGAATATTTGATGAGGACTCTATTTATACCCTACTCATCAAAAGTGTAGCTTTTTTTGGCAAAAGTGACCCCTCAGGGCCTTCTGGGCCTCCAGAGAAGGCCTAATAATATCTGGGAACTAAACACTTTATTTTCTGTCAGTAGAATCATGTTTGCCACACTTCTACTTTGGTTTTGAATGGAAAACAATTGCATAGAATTGGGTAGAGATGGTATCAACACATCCCTACCGATATCTATTGACTATTGAATTTTCCAAAGCTTCCTCCTACATCCAAGGGAATTGTATATTTGCTGGCTGATGTCATAAAAATCAAATCCCTAAAAATATCCCAAAAATAAGGAAGACATATTACCAATGCCAAAATCCCAGACAAGTATAAACAATGCTCATTATGTCCAATAAATAAAGCAGTTCAGTCCAACACAATAAGAAGAACTGAACTGGCTCACCCAGCATCAACAGAAAAAAACAAATTAAGATGTCTAGATTAAATTATACCAAACGGCCAAGAGTTACCCCGGGGGCAATCAACTTGGAATCCTGTTCCTGGAATTCCTTAGACCCCACATAGAAAAAAAATGGTGAGTCCATGCCAGAGAAGATCCAAATCCCAACGGATAAAATGAATCCATCACTAACATCACTTAACTCACTGACCCACAACAAAAGGCAACAGCCATGAACACATCTTTCTCCAGACACCCTCCTCCCTCTCTTTTTTCCCTACTTTCCCTCCAAAGTCCTCTTTTGGAGTTTGCTTTTGAGTGTGGAGTCCAGCAGGGTCAAAGGGCACACGAGAAGATCTACCAGTGTTTGATGAAGCAAACAGAAAGCACAAAGTAATTAAGTTTATTATGTCCAGAGAACATGACTCTTTCTGTAGTAATTAATCAAATTAAGTGCCTAAAGCAGAAATAAATGGTGAAAAGTGGTGGAACTGCACCTGAACACTGCTGAGACCCTCACAGTCTTCAAATAGGGACTGAAGACCTACTTCAGTGAGCACTCTGAGAAGGTACTGTTGGTTCCTGTCTGTGTGATTCAAGAAGGTCCTGGTGGTTCCTCTCTGTGTGATCTGAGAAGGTTCTGGTGGTTCCTCTCTGTGTGATCTGAGAAGGTCTGGTGGTTCCTCTCTGTGTGATCTGAGAAGGTCTGGTGGTTCCTCTCTGTATGATCTGAGAAGGTTCTGGTGGTTCCTCTCTGTGTTTTTTTAAGATTAAGTTAATGTGCAATGCTGTTAGCTGGTTGTTAATAGGCTACTAAAATTCCATAACATGATAGAACCATTCTCTCCTTATTTTTATGGTATTTCTATTATGTTTTGGTATTTATGGCCTGAACTGAAGCCCTAGCTCACAGTTTGCCTCTAATATTTTCAGTGGATTATATATTTCCAGTGTTTAGCATGTTCTTTAAGTTCATTGTCTAAAATATTAAAAATTTTGGAAATGTTAAGTAAGTTTTTTATCCCATAAAATCTGTTTTTTCTTTTTTCCACCTCAGCTGAAATATGCTGCCCCCAAAGACACAGTGATGCAGTTCATGTTCTACCAGCCCATCCGCTACCAGTGGAGAGAGACGGATTTCTTCCCGTGTTCCGTCCCCTGTGGAGGAGGTATAGCTGCACATTCAGACTTCTGCACACTTTTTGAAGAAAGTATTTACTGCCCCACCCCTATACCTCAGTCAAAACATGCTAAAGGCTAATATTATCCCCCTCCCCAATTAGCATGGTGCTAACTGCAGGCCTAGACCTCACACATTCCTGTCAGAGCATTTTCTCTAATAGACTCGCTGATGTGGTTTCTGACACTGTATAATCTATAAACATAGACTAATCCTTAGAATGTGAGCTGCATATAACCGTGCCAGAAGCCCAACAAATAGTAAATAGTCATCATACAGCAAAACAACTCTTTATGTGGAAGTTCCCCTGGTTTGTGTTGATGCTCAAGGTGTCAGATGTCATGCTGAACTTTGTTTTGGTGTTCCTGTGTCACGTAGAACCAAAGTTATTGTAGAACATGTAACTCGCTAATACAGTTCCAAGGGCTAAAGTGTGTAAGCACAGCTGAAAACAGCAGCAACTTCTTAAAGCCTGAATTTTATCCAATTTTATGGTACAGTTTTCACTATGAATTAAAAAACAAATGCTTCTCGGTATCAGGGAGGGTCTCTGTGGAGCAAAATTATTTAGACTTTAAAATGAAAAACAAGGCTTTAAAACTCACTTTTTACATGAAATAAATTTGAACTGTGTCTTATCTTGGGACTGCGTCTTATTTCAGGATGCTCTGACTGAAAATATAAATGGAGAAATGGTCTACCTTTATTAAGATGCTTGTTTGCATCCTCCAGTAGAGTTGCAGTCATCTCTAAAAAGAGTTTTTTTCTAGTGTAAAAGACTAGAAAAAAACTTTCTGATGATGGGAAGAACTGACATCTTTTGGGGTTAAATTTATGTCACAGAATGATTTAAAATAGTTCTTTGTGAGCGAAGATTCTTTCTGCAGGTGCGGGAATGTAGATATGTCTTCAATTTCTCATTAGTGGGAAAGAATGGATTATTTAAATATGCTTGGACACATGAATAGGACAACAGGTACGGAACTGTGCAAATTACTTAGGCACCTATTCAAACTGCTTAAAGCCATTTTTCTCACCATGTGATAATGAATGTGTCTATCTGCTAGCAAAGACAATATTAGAATAAATACAAACAAACAAGTAACAGTAAGCAGTAACCAAATGTGTTGATATTTTGTGAGCTGGTGAGGAGAACCCATGTTCGGTTCCAGATTTCTCCTCGGCTCTTCCAGCCGTTGTTTGGATTTGTGAAATTCCATCAGCACCCCCGGATTTAATTTAGTGAAGTACTGACTGAGCCAAACCAGGTTTCAGATGGAAACTACAAGTAATACTGGGCTTTCACAAGTAACACAATGATGCACTGAATATAAAATCACTATTTACATTTACATTTGTGGCATTTACTGTATAATGTTATTTGTATTCGTTCTTTTTTTGTTTTATTTAGTAATCTCGATAGGAAAAAAACAGTGCCTAACACTTTTGCACAGTACTGTAAGAAACATGTCCTTTGTCTCTGTTTTATACCAAGGGATTTCTAATGTTTACATGATGTGTTGCCGTAATGCATGTTGGGTACTGTAGTATACGTATAGAGATACAGGGCTGTGCTACAGAATACTGTGATGTTTTAGACCGGAAATGTCCCTTTAAATGGCCAAAACATGAACTGACAAGAATGAAAAAAGGAAATGTTCTTTTTAGGTTGCTTAGAAATATCTCAGTATTAACTCAATATGTTGGATCCCTCTCAGGCTACCAGCTGAACTCAGCCGACTGCATGGACATCCGCTTCAACAAGACCGTCCCAGACCACCACTGCCACAGCTACCCTGAGAACAACAAGCCAAAGCCCAAACTTAAGGAGTGCAACATGGACCCCTGTCTTGAAAGGTTGGTTCTCCATTACACACACTCTATCACACACACAGACAGAGCCAAACTAGGCAGCGCCTTCCAAACACCCTTCCCTCGGTTGACGATGGGGGCACAAAAGATGTACTTTTACTCCAGCCATAGTGCAGTCGCTAACATCTTTCATGTTTCAGGCTGGTACTGTTGTCCATGTAACCAGTAATAAAGTCCCGTAATCACAGAACACAAGAAATTCTTTTTTTTTATTGTAGCCTCTCTGGACCTCACTGGAACCTCCTGTAATTTAGCAAGATGTTAGCAAGATGGGAGTTAGCAAGATGGGATTCAGAGTAGAGAAACAGAACTGTGTTACAAACACTCACTATATTTGAATTGTTTTGGTTCAGAATTATTGCTGGGGATAATTCAGCAGTCACTGGATATTGCTTACCCAATTCTACACCCCTGGACGTCAATCACCTCTTACCTTAATTTATTAAAACCTAGAGTGCCAGAATGGCCAGAAACTCTTCAGGAATGTAATCCAAGTAAACTGCACACCAAAGCAAGCAAACATATTCATGCTCTCGTCTTTGACTTTTTAAGGCCTGTGACCATATTTGAGGGTGATGACTGCAGTAATGAACCGGAAAGGAACTTGATGTGATACAGTACTATACCAAAGTTTTGAGCCACCCCTCATTACTTTATATTTTGCTGTGAATCACCTTCTTTGCCTGTCAAACTGTTTTATCTTTGGCAAATAACATAGATTCAATAAAAGAAATGTGAACAAATGTTTTACTGCTACAGGCTACAAAGTGCCTAAAGACGTCTAGATAAAGGTTCAGCACCACCAGTATACTGATCACCGCCTGATCATCTGGAATCATCTGCACCTGTCTCTTCACTGGTTCAGGCCCAACATTAGATATGCTTTGTTATGCTTGAATCATTTATACATAGGTCACTGTGTGGCTTAAAAAAACCAAAAACATTTTCTGAAAGTCCTTCAGGAAGCCAGGAGAACTGTTCTGCGAGACTTCATTAAAATACAAGAATCAAAATATGAAGAAATGGGTAAAGGCTCCATACGTTTGCACAGCAACAGTTTTGTTTAAAGAATGGAGACAAGTTAAGGTTCTGGCTTGTTTTTCTCCGCAGTGACGGCTTCAAGGAGGTGATGCCTTATGATCATTTCCAGCCTCTTCCGAGGTACGTTCTCACACTGTTCCTGCAGCAGGTGAAGTTTAGCCTGCCCTGATATTTTCTTTGTGTGTTTGCAATAGTTAACCATGTTAAATCCAAAGCAACATCACACATGTAAATATTTGTGTCAGTATTAATGACCGTGCATGCTTGGGTATCCCCTTGTGGTGACATCAACACTCAAATTTACAGGTTTCAGGTTAGCAAAACATCTCATTTACAGCAATCCACTGACCCCAGATGTGGTCAATCAGCCCAGGCATGAGTCCAAATATTGCTTCTTTAGTTTCAAACACTGGACTGTAAAAATCAACTGAACTTCACCGTGGGCCTGAGGTGGTTTGTGAAAAGCTGAAGCTCATTTCATTGTTACAGCTCACAGTAAGTCATTCTTTGTCCTAAACCACATCCACAAGTCTGATCCACCTAAAGGTAAAGGGGCATTTGGCCGACGCCCTTATCCAGAGCGATAGTCATTACTAACAGGGACAGTCCCCCTGGAGCAACTGAGATTTAAGTGTCTTGCTCAAGGACATGATGGTAGAAAGTGGGAGTTTGAACCTACAACTTTTGTGGTCATCGGGTTCACAGGCAGGGGTTTTACCCACTAGACTACTACCTCTTAATGAAGAGCTGGGTGTGGTCTGAGGGTCCAGGGAAGTTTTAATGGTGTTATTTATGGGAAAGAATTGGAAAACCCTGAACGTTGTGCTGTTCCTCGCTATCGGGAAGCGGATGGATCATAGCAGCTTTGCGGGATCTACACATCCGAAAGGAGCAGCTGAAGTTTATCTTTTCTCACGACCCTAAGGATTTCAGTCTGACCTTTACAGTTTGTGTGGAGAGCGGCCTCTTTAAAGAAATTAATGATGTGTAGGAGGGCAAGTTGTTGGCTATGGAGATAGATAGTTAAGGGAAACAGAAACGAATGTGTGTGTTTGTGTAGGTGGGAGCAGAACCCCTGGACGCTGTGTTCGGTGTCGTGCGGCGGGGGCACTCAGGAGCGCTCGGTGGTGTGTGTGGAGGAGGACATGCAGGGGCAGGTCGTACAGGTGGAGGAGTGGAAGTGCACACACTCGCCTCGGCCCACCACCCAACAAACCTGCAACAACTTTGACTGCCCTAAATGGGTTGCAATGGAGTGGTCTCAGGTACACACACACACACACACACACACACACACACAAACAGTTCTCTGTATTCATTCAGTCTGCCCATCCATCCATCCATCCCTCATTTCGTTCAGCTGTACAATGTTTAATCTATCCATAGATTCATTAATGCATCTAAACAACCACACAACCATCCATCTATCTGTTTATCCACTCATCTGTTTATCCATTCATTACTTCATCCATCATCTATCCATCAGTCTGTCCATTAGACCTGAAATAAACAATTATAACTAATTAGCTCCTCGATTATTATGCAATTTTTGAACCATCAAAACCAAAAGGTCTTTCACCGCCAATGTCATTCAAAGCTCCATCACGTATAAATTGTTGCAGCTGTGCTGTCCATCTACTAATCCAGCATTTTCTCATCTATAAATCTTTTCATTCATTGACAGTTTAATAAGGACCAATACAGATTAAAAGCATGTTTTTCATGCTATGAATTAAAGGTTTGTGTTATCTATGCCTTTTTTCTCTGTCTCTCTGCTCTCCCTATGTGTGTGTGTGTGTGTGTGTGTGTGTGTTCCCCCAGTGTACTGTGACGTGTGGCCGAGGGTTGCGGTACCGTGTGGTTCTCTGTATTGACCATAATGGGCAGCACACGGGCGGCTGCAGCTCCAGTCTCAAACCCCACATTAAAGAGGACTGCCTGGTTCCCATCGCCTGCCACAAACCCAGAGGTACGGCAGGGTGAAGTGCTAATCAAGGTTCAATGTTATTTTAATGTCATCTGTCGCAGTGAATACAGATGACATTAAGTCTGATAAGACGTTTCTCCATGAGCCACAGTGCAACATATAGCCACATTCAACAAAGAGCAAGTTATGACAGAAAGAATACAATAAATCAGCAATACAGGAGTATAACAGTACAGTGTGAACGGGATGTAAACCTTCCAGAGAGACTAATATGCACCGTGAGTCTGACTTTGCACAGAAGGCAGTTAGTAGCAGTGAACCAGCTTAATGCAACAGAAAACATGATACACCCACATGAAAAGGGAGAAAACATTCTGAACAGTGAATCAACAATAATTCACAAATAAAACAGGACACAAAAACCTTAAACGACATTCAGAAATGTATTGGCTCTGTCGTTATGATAATGAAGTATATAGTCAAACCAATCAAAACCTTTAATGTTATATAGTGATGGCTGTAAATGTATGTGTGTGTGTGTGTGTGTGTGTGTGTGTGTGTGTGGGCACATAAGTGTGTGTACTCATTCACTTGGAAGGAGAACATTGGCTGTGTTTGAACTGAGCTGAGCTGCTTCATTACTGAGATCCATGAATAGCGCCATCGTCTCCAGCCCATGGCCTTGTGTGTTCAGAATTTTTTAACCTAGCGCCTCCAGACCATTTTAGCTGCTGAGACTTCGTTTTAACTTCTGCTTTGCACCCTTTGGTCACAGAACCTTTCTGACAGAACTTATCAGTCCCTCTGTCTTCACCTGACAGTCTCTCTTTGTATCTCTGGCCGAGCGAGCCTCGCTAAGGCGGACTGTTCTCGGAAACTCCTCCATATGCAGCGTGATGTGTTGACTTCAGAGGCGCAGAAGTGATTTGCAGTCCAGAAATAGATTTTTTTTCTCAAGTCGTGCCGAATGTGTTCCTGAAAGCTGGTGAGTCAGGCTGTGTGTCGGAAGAAATTAAGGACATATGCTCTCGGTCCCTCTGCACAGCGGAGGTGTTTTTCATCCTGCAGCCGTCCTCCTTTTCCCAAAGCCTCCTCACAGGTGCTTCACTGAAGCCTCAGGCCTCTATTTTGCAAGGCTGCAAGGGGTAACTAACATTTATGGCGTATCCAGATCCAAAACCATTTTGCCGTTTTGTCAGCGTAAAAAACAGACTTGCTGTCTGGGAAAGGTGCAAAAAGGTTTTCCCAACTCTCTTAATCATTCAGAGGTGTGTTTTGGGTGTTACATGCAATAAACCAATCAGAACGGACTGTTATCTGTCCTTTAAATAGTGGGGGTGGACCTGTGGCATGTTGCTGTTGTAATGGCATGTTTACCAGCAAACCAGATCAGTTTTCAGCTGAGGATAAGGACCATCGTACATCACTGCCTCTGTGTTCATATTTAACTCCACTTTTTGCTAAATGTTTTGATGAACAACCGTGGAGTGGTGTGTTTAAATAGCCGTCACACACCCCATCATCAATACAGCATTCTGATAACGAATTCAGGTGATCTTTTTTTTTTTATGACATGGTTTAATTTTTGTTGGTGTTTCATAAAACAATATGATTATGTGAAAGGGCCAGGTGTGCTCTATAATAAAGCATTAGTGCACGTTGAGTGCATACTTGTGTTGTAATGAGTGTCGTGGAACCACACAGTTATAAAACGTACTGCTTAAATGTTATTTAATAAAAAACAATACTGACTATAGACGCTTTTATAATATGTCACTGACTTTAGATCATTTAACAATCCACCACTGGATCATTTAATAAAATGCCCCTGGCTTTAGATCAATGGCTTTTTAGCTCCACTCCTACAAACAAGGAACACGCAAAATAATGTGTTATTTTGAAACATTTGCTGCATGACATGAAAATGAGGAATGCGCTGGTATGAAACCAACAAAACCACAAGATAAAGTTCTGATAAAGTTCTAGAGACTATGCTAAAGTTCTGCTGGCTCATGATGGCCCACTTAGACGCTTCATGCTGGGGCTCCATTGATTTGTCACTCATCTGTACACTGATGTATAATACAGTTATGTATTCATGGTCATTTCTTGGCAAATTAATCATGCCTTTTAATTTCTTAATATTAATTTTGGATTCTTAATTTAATTCTTAATTTTTTCTGCTCCCTTTATGCACTCATCTGCAATCAGGATGTAATTTAATTAATTCCAAGTATTTTCAAGTACCTTTTCCAGTTAGCGCTTCATCTAACCTGAAATCAGTCGTTTTTCTTCTGGTTCACCTCTGACTCTGTTTCCTAGCAGAGATGAATAGTAGATTCTGTCCTCCTTGCTGTTTAATATAAACTCACTAGTTGTATGCCAAATATTCAGAAGACTGTCATTACTGAACCCCAGAAATCCCCCCTAACCCTCTGAATCCAAAGCCAAACCCTCAGCCCTCGGCTTCACTGCTGCCCTGCAGTGCCCGGCGGGAGCTGTGATAATCACTCTCAACTTCAATAAACAGCTGGGAGAGTAAATATTTGATTGCCTCCTGGAGTTTTACACATAGTTTATTGGCTGTGCTTGGGTTCAGGTGGGGTTTGGGAGATATAGAGTGGGTTTTTAGAATTTGGTGGGACTGTGGTGGGGGTTAGAGGTTGGTATTGGTTGGAGTTATTGGAGTGGAACTGATGGGGTTGGGAAGTTTATAGGGTAATAGAGCTTAAAAAGTTTAGATGTTCAATGCTGGTGATAATGGTGGAGGTTAGAAGCTGTGGGGTTTTGGTGCTTTTGGACTTTGGAAGTTATGAACTTCTGAGATTGTGGTGTTTTGGAGGTGGTGGAGTTTGTTGATCTAAGCTTTGGAGGTCGGGTTCTGTGTGTTGAAGTTGCAGTTCATGATTTATAGACTGGTTTATTCAGAAACAGAAAACTTTACCCAAAGGTAAATACTTGTTATGACTGCACAGACTCACAGATACAAGAACAATATAAAATATACATAAAGTATAAAATAAATCCAATATAAACTCTGCAGAAAATACTCTACATTAAATACACTGTACTGCATATACAAATGTGTGGTATAAATACTATAGATAAGTAAGAATTACTAGCAACACAAATGGTGGTTCGGAGCATGATGCTGCTGTAATAGAGATCAGCAGTAAATCAGTATTTTTGACATGAGTAGTGATATTTCACATGGTAGGACTATTGCACATAATAATAAGGATATTGCACATAATGATGTTGATTATTAAGATTATTGCTGTAGAAATAGTGCACATATTGATAGTAATTTAAACCCAATAAGAAATTGCACAAAGCATTATCAGGCTATTGTGTCTGATGGTCATAGGAAGGAAGGACTTTCTGTGTTGTTCAGTTGAGCACTTTATGCTGGTGAGTCTGTGGCTAAAAGTACTTCTTAGTTCAGCCACCACACTGTAGAGTGTGTTTAGAGACAATGGTAGATTTAGGGATGGTGGAATTTGGAAGGGGAATTACCAGTAGTGGGCTGGGAGCTTGTGGGTTGGAGTTTGTAAATAGTGAGCTTTGTAAGTGTTGAATTTGAGTGTAACATTCACATGGTTGGGCCCAAATACAGAGTTTCAAACAAACCAGTTTATATGATTAAGGCACAAGCAGGGATCATTATCAAAAAGCAGGGAGGGGTTGAATCTTGAAAAAGACTGTCAGCAAGGTGAACAAATCCAAAAAACAACTGGCAGAATTGGAATATGTAACTGTAGCAAACATGTGAAAATACATGAGACAAAAACCAGAAAATTCAAATCGTCAGGCAGAAACTCCAAAAACAGAGACGAAAGCACAGGTCTGCAGAAACAGTTCAAATTGTACAAAAGTATACAAAAGTGTCCATATTCTGGTACAAACACATAGTCAGTACTTCTCAAAGTCTTAGTGAAAACAGAAGTAATGACTAGAATTCAGGTGATTTTGATCTGATCACTGAATGTCTATGCTGAGATGTGGACTGGTTTGCTGGGTTGGAGTCTGTATGAGGAGCAAAACAAAATCTTGAAGTGGAATTCCACTGGGACTTTGGAGATGTGGTGCGTTTGGTTCCTTCTACTGGAAGAATAAGAGATCATGTTCACGGTTGGTCAGTTTTGGAGGCTGTGGGTTTTTGGAAATGGTGATGTTCTAGAGATTTGAGGATTTAGAGATTGTAGGCTGTTAATTGTGGTGAATGGAGGTAACATTTGAGATGGAGATTGGGTTTAGGTGTTTGTGGTAAGGTATAATAGATTATCTATTATCTGCCTATTTATACATCTGTTATGTTTCTGACTTGGTAAAGCCCAAGTTCATGTTCTAGAGATCTTGTCTAGTCCCAGGGGGGCAGGCTTTATATTTGGCAGCTGAGCTGTGTAGGTGTTAGTGTTAGATCTTTTTCACTTTCACTGAGCTCATTTCTCGACAGCATGCCTGTATTCATAGAAAAGAGAAAGCAGGCGACCCCTAAGCAACTGTAGGTGTAGCTTTTCAGAATCAGAAAACTTTACTGATCCTGGAGGAAATTGCTTATGTTATGACTGCACAGACACACAGAGACACAAAGACAAGACCAGTTTAAAATATAAAGTCTAAATAAATCTAATAATACACTGTTCTGTATACACAAATTGCAGGGATAGTAATACTATAGATAAGGAACTTACAGTTAAGTGAATTACTAGAATTACTAATTACTACAAATGGTGGTTAGGAGTATGTTACTGCTGTATTAGAGATCAGTAGTAGATCAGTAATTTTGACATAAGTAGTGATACTGCATGTGGTAAGAGTATTGCACATAATAAGACATTGTGCAGTAAGATATTGATTTAATCGTGAATAAGGTGGATGGGCTGTAAATCTGAATGTCCAGTACATTCACCATAGTCCTTTAGAGTTTTTTCCTTTTGCGTTTATTGTCTAGTGCTGGGTCCCTGTGAGATGTGGGTTAATGAATGCGGTCTTTGTTGCGGTTTCCGCAGCACCTGTGCTTGAGGGCGTCTCGTGGCATACTTTTTATGCAGACAGGTGTTCAGGCACCCAGGTGCGCGTTGTAATGGAGCACTAAGAAAAAGTTGAGATTACCAAGAGATTCGGGGTGTTGTGTTTGTGTGTGTGTGTATATACGCTAATCTCTTTACCTTACTGTTTCAGAGAGTGTACCTGTAGAAGCCAAGGTCCCATGGCTGAAACAAGCCCAAGAGCTGGAAGAGACCAGAGTGGCCACTGAGAACCCGACGTGAGTTTCTCTTCTAAATTCCTCCATCAAGCAGAAATGAAACACAACCATTTCAGAAATTACTCCAATTATCTTCCATTGCTCCAGTTTAGCAGAAAATGAGTATGTAAACATCTGAATGCACCATCAGCTCCTGAAGTCCTGACAAATGGGAGAGCTCTCTTAGCTACATCTACCCAGATACCACAGAGAAAACCATCCTGATTGGATCATTTGGAGAATTTATCCAACAAGGCTATAGGTTTGATTTTGACATTGATGGGGACACAGAAGCCGTAACTTTACTCCCGCCATAGTGCAATAGTGCAGTCATCAAAGTAAATGCAGGCTGGTACTGTCATCCACGTAACCAATAACAAAGTGCCATAATTACAGAATCATCTGCACCTCTTTCTTCATTGGTTCAGGCCTTAAATTAGAAGTTCTGCAGAATCATTTATATGCAGGTCACTGTGTGACAGGAGACGGGCCCTCCGGAACAGACTCCCTCACTCATACGCCACGTTACTGCGTATTCTTCTGCTGCGCACAACCAAATTAGTTAAGGGAGTGAGTGCCGCATGTCGAGACTGTCGTAACCCGAGGACCCCCTATATGGACATTAGCCCCATAGCTTCAGTACAAGAGTAAAGAAGCAAAATTAAGACAAGGTAAGAGCAATCAGATGGGAAATGAAGCAGCTTCTGGACTTTTCTTCAGCAGGGGTCCGTCCGAGCCCCTCGCCGCCTCACACTTTTGTCAGTGCTATCGTTCTCTATCTCTGAAACACTAACAGCAGCCTAGGGAATGGAAACACACACACACACACACACACACACACACACATACACACACACTTACTGAAATCCACAAAGCCAAGGATTCCAGCATCTTGAAGGCTTCAGGCCTGCGGTCACCAAAGGCATCTTCACTGAGACTCATAAAGGGAGGCGTGTGGGGCAAGAGTATTTAAGAGCTTCAGAGAACAGACAAGCGCAGGGTGTGTGTATCTGTGCATATTTGTGTGTGTGTTAACATTGGGTTAACATTAGACTTAATATTATGATTAGGTTTGGGATTAGGATTAGACACACACTGTCATGTTTCTGGTCAGCAGCCGCAAGAGGTCACTATTGTTGTTTTTGTATGAACTCTTATTTTGACGTGTCTACACCGTCCAGGTGAGTGTTCACAGCAGGTCGGTGTTTTAGTTTAAATTTTGATTTAAACTAAAACCTGATACTTGTGTAGCGTGAAGATTCGTCTTTTGTTGGAGTTATCTGGTTTGTTTAGGCCCTTGTGCCTTTTTGGTTTGTCTTTTGGTGAATAAAGATGTGCTTTCTTTGTGTTCTCTGGACAGTAATAAAAATGAGGCATTTTTCGGGAGAGAGTGGACTGAGCGTCGACCGCTTTTCTGCTCATTAGAGCAGATCAAACCGTCCAGCACCTGCATTTGGTTGGCTGCGTGTTCGGAAGGCATCAAAAAAACGTTTTTGAGCGTGTGTGTGTGTCTTGAGTGTCTTGAGTGTGTCTGTCTGTCTTTGTGTGTGTATCTGTGGGTGTGAGTTTGTGTATTTTTGAGTTTGAGTGTGTGTGTCTGTCTGTCTGTCTGTCTTTGTGTGTGTCTGTGGGTGTGAGTTTGTGAATGTGTGTGTATGTGAGTTTGTGTGTGAATGTGTGTGTGTGTGTGTGTGTTAATAGGCAGTTTATATCCTCTACTTTTCTGATAACTGCTGTTGAATTACAGGTCTCCGTGTAAAGTATCTCTCGGCTGCAGGCGTTTGGTCCGGTTCTGCTCCGTCGCTCTATTTGCTAAATTTAGGGGAATCTGGCGAGGTTAGCTGCTGCTATTCTAATCGGCACCATCAGAGAATGACCCCGGTCCAGTACGCTGAGGAATTTGCTGCTGGACGAGCGCCTGTATTGCTGCAGGACTCACTGCTGAGAGCTTGGAGGCTTGTTGGCCTTCTGATGAGGACGGAAGCTGAGCAGTTAGAGGCCTTCTTTTTTAATGCGTCCTCCTCCTGCTCCTCTGCTGTTACAGCAGCAGTGTGAAATCAGATTTACCCCAAACTGGTGTGCCAAAGCTTCCATTACTTACTGATTACATTAACCTCATAGCTGCACACTTTGAAAACTCTGCAGTTTCATTTAAGGAAAAAAAATCAATTAAACTGCAATTTTTTTAAGTGTTTTGGACAAAATGCTGCATGCATTGTATGTACTGCATTAACAGTACTATGCAAAAGTCTAAAGCCCCACTCATTTCTTCATATTTTGCTTTCAAAGTGCCAGACTTTCTTGTATTTTTAATGTAGTCTTGAGGAACAGTTCTCCAGGCTTCCTGAAGGACTTTCAAAGACTCTCATTTCCAGTCCAGTCCCTGAAC
>JBBPCY010023296.1:0-14671 GCA_037974405.1 Brachyalestes nurse | reverse complement strand
TGTATTTTTAGCCCGAGTAGATCAGGTTTTATTCTCCGAAAACCGGGTGTCCCAATACTTTTGTCACGCAACCTTCCCAGTTGCATATCTCGGGCGGGGAATTTAAATTAAAAGACAGGTTTACCTTTAAAAGAGGCGAATACGGGTTTACCTTTACATTTTCTTTAAGGGTAATGTATTAAACTGAGTTTAAAATTAAATTTTAAGTTTTGAAGTGTTCTGAGAGGGACAGAGAGAGAGAGAGAGAGAGAGAGAGAGTGCGTGCGTGCGACTGCTCCTGTCTCTGAGAGCATGTGCGTGTGTGCTAATGCTAACTGCTAATGCTAACGGTTTTTAAGCATTTTCCCCCTTGGATTATTAAAGTTTTCTGATTCTGATGAGTTATTTCTCCTTGCTGCTGCCGTTTGAAGCATCTGTGGCGCTCCAGACCAGAATCTCCCCACTGGATCATCGCAGTGTTTCTCTTGTTTAAAGCCCTGCATTTTTATTACTGTAAATTAAATTAAAAGAGGCTAATATGGGTTTAACTTTACGTTTTCTTTAAGTGTAATACATTAAACTGAGTTTAAAATGTTCTGGGAGCATATTTAAGGGCATATTTAGGGTTTACACTTTAAAAATAGGCATTTTTAGGCATTTTCTTAACCAAAACACAACAACGCGTTTTTTCCGCTTAACACGGGTGCTCTTGGAACGTAACCCCTGCGAAAAGTGAGGGATTACTGTATTTTAATTAAACACAAATTTGAAAACTAGAAGATTCAAGCTTTCTAGTGGTGTTACTTAAATGTTTCTAGTACAAAAACTCACAGAGCTTTCGATGATTGTTTTGGAACAGTCGAAATATCCCTCAGGAGGGATTGCTGACCTCAGAGGATTAAATACGGCTGTACTCAGAGCAGGGAAGGACTGAGTAAGACGCGCCGTCTGGCGAACAGTAAATTATCGAACTGTAAAAATTATTGGTGATTACCCGTACATTTTACTGTATTTTATTACTAAAAAATTCAATTAAATTATTACTGTATTTACCCTGCTTATACCAAAGAAAATGGCAGCACATACCAAAGAAAACACCCTTGCATGAATTAATTGTGGGAGACAGCAGTTCATTGTATACTGTCCAGCATGTATACGGGTTTATTAATAATAATAATAATAATAATAATAATAATAATAATAATAACAACAAAGCTTTACCTTTATACTTTAATGTATTAAGCTGAATTTAAAATGAAATTAATGTCACGTCAGGCTGTGCATGGGGAGTGAGGCAAGGCGCAATGGGCAGGTTCCAGAGTGATGGAAGTTTATTACAAAAACACACAGACTCAATACAGACAACAACTATAAACCAAAAGGAGACTCGAGGGCCTTTCAACTCAAAACATAACTACACAGAAGAAACATGAGGAATGGGAGCGTGAGGGATATCGTGAGGGTTGACCAGCAAATAACATAAGAACACAAAGAACGTAAATATAAAACACACACAGACAAGAACCAATCACAATTCCCAGTTACTTAACCTAAACACAAGAGAACTGACACAGTGACTAAAGACAGAAACATACACTCAAATTCAAAATAAAAGTCCCAATAACAAAAACCAAAACAATAACCCCATAGCGGTCACTAGTGGGCGCTCTGTGGACGTCACAGTACCTCCCCTCCTAGGGCGCACTACCAGGGCGCCAACAACCACCCACTCAAGGGCGGAGGAGGGGTACGAGGCGGCACACAATACCCAAAAAAAAATCCTGCGGAACCCGTTGGCCCCACACGTCCTCCCCCTCATGGGCTCGTTCGCGCTGGCCATTCTTGCGGCCAGGTTGGACCATGTGTCTCCCATACTTCCACTGAGTGGAGGCCCCTCGGGGGCTCACAATCCTCTGTACACCCCCCTAAAAAATTCATGCAGTTCCATCCCCAAGGCCACTGTTCCTGAAGGCCTGGGGGGTCCAGGTCCCTTTCAAGGCACTTTTTCCCTCTTTTCCCCGGACCCGTGTCTCGATTGCAGACGGGGGGTCTCGCTTGTACTTGGGGTGTATAGGAACGACCTCCCACGCTGCCCGCACAGAAGCCCACGTCCCTTTTCTGGATCTGCCTTTTTCTGACGCAGGCAGGGCAGCTTTCCTGGGCTTGGATGCGTTGGGGGAAGATGTCCCTTACTGCCGGCACTGAAGCCCGCGTCCCTTTCGGCGGCCTCGCTGAAACCAGCACGTCTTTGACCTGCTGTGAGAGGACCTGTAGTAACACTCGCGCTGAAGCTGAAAACCAGAATGCTTGCACCTTCAGTGGAATTTAATGCGATGCAAGGGGGCACCACCTAAAATCTTGCCTAGGGCTCCAAATTTGTTAGGGCCGGGCCTGGCTGGGACAGGCTCCAACACCCCCCCAAATGATCCTGGTTAAGGATAAGCAGTTCAGATAATGGACGGATAGACTTGGGATCAAGAAAACAGAAAACCATGTTGCCTTGGAGAACATAGTGCCTTTTCCATTATTGTTTTCATTCCACAATTTCCATGTTATTACTATACCATTTACAAAATTATGTCTTTTACAATTAAAACATTACCCATTTCATGTACCTCAGCTGACCACTGACACAAAAATATATACATAGTGTGGAAAACATATTTAATATTCTTTAGTACAAAGGCCTTTGTTACGTGTGAGCAATGTAATTTGGCAGTGTACTCTAGAAGTGTTGTGACAATTGTGACAATGGGCCATCAGCCCTTCTGTCATGGGCAGCAGGCGCTCCTCACCAGACTCAGCCAGTGGTGCTGACAGGACATCTCCTGACTGTCCCCCATTTATACGCAGACTCAAGCCTCAAGGACCACTTCCGCTCCTGTCAATGGTGTCAGAAACCTCTAGTAAGATGAACCGAGCACCACACCCAAAAGCACCTTCCACAGCTTGCACTTTTCATCAGTTGCACTTTTTTCCCCATGAACCCACTGCCTTCGTATCTGTGCCCAATCCTGAGCAATAGGTGGCGCTACCATGGTGGAGATTAAGGGCATCAGACACCAACCCTCCCTCAACCAGCACCCCTTCACCAGAGACCGTGCAGCAACACCTCCTGGAGACAAGCATACAACAGATTGCACCACAAATAATGATGTGAAGGCCTTTAGCAGGACCTTTTAAGAGGGACTGCCTTATGGGGGTGGCAATTATGCAATCCAGCTGGAGGAGATCCTGACCAGCTGCGGCGCCTCCTCACTAGGTCTACAGTCCTTTCCATGAGCCCAGAGCCCAGAGATTGGCCCGGCTTCACCAGTCAATGTCTGAACAAATGGAAGGCTAGGAGGTGGCCAGCTCCGGCCTCACAGACAACCCTCCTTGTAGAGGAGGAAGAAGAGGTGGCCGATGCCAGAACCAAAGTTGAGGTCCAACCCAATACTGACCTCTCTTCTGTCTTCTCTCAACAGGTGGCATGACAGGGAGACTTTGCCAAAGAGCAGAAGCAGGATGAAAGTTTAAAGCATTGCTGTGGCCAGGTGCAACTCATGGACAAGGAAGACCAAGCCACACATCTTGGCTGCCTGCGTTGTCCTTCCTGGTCCAAAATGGTCTCCTGTACAACTGCTGTGAACGCTGTGGTGAGCAGACAAACCTCTTGGTGCTATCCCGCACCTGAGTTGGGACTGTCCTCTTGGGGGGCACCTGGGGTATCAAAACATGTTAGAGAAGGCCAAGACTTACCTGCCCTGGGATGCTGGTGGATTTCTGGCAGCCCACTGCCAGTGGGCCTTGCCAGTAAAACCAGCCCCAGCCCTTCTTATTCCCCTGCCCATCACAGAGGTGCCCTTAGAGAGAATCGAAATGGACCTCCTCCTTCCAGTCCACTCCTTTCTGCACCGCCACTGACTTCGTCCACCCAGGGCTGGTCACCCCCATCATAAAAGAAGACCTCTTGGAGGTGTAAAGGGAACTACAGTGGGTGTACAACTGGCCTGCCTAACCTCGAGAATTCCAGACTGGGGGCCAAGTGCTACTGTTGGTGCCCAGTTACAACTGCAAGTTCCTGGCACAGTGGCAGTGCCCCTTTGTTGTGGTTGCTCAAGTGGGCCCAGTGAACTACCACCTGCAGCAGCCTAGTAAGTGCACTGACAACAAAATATACCATATCGGTCTACTTAAATGTTGGGTAGAACCCCAGCAATCTCTGTCAGCTTCTGTCATACCTATCCCAGTACCCAAGGAGAAGCCACACCCATGTTTCTACAAAACACTACAAAACTGTGGCCTTAACAATATTTGGTAAACTCCTTTGTACTTCAAACAGTGCAGAGCATTGTGATCCCATAACTGGGGTGGAGGACTTCTGCATAAGAGGTATTTTGATATAGTGAAAGTTCTTCACACTTTACTGTCAGAAATATTGGTGTAGGATCTTGCTGTTCTCTAAGATTCAAGTAATCAAAGTAATGTAAATGTTGGAGTTTTTGAGCATTTGTTGTCACTTGCACGGGTCAGGTGACGCGCCAAGGGAAATGAGCGCGTCACAGACTATATAAACAGGAAACGGGACTTCCTTTGGTGCTCAGACATTGAGTTCACCTACGCCCTGCCGTGCCATCGCATCACTCACGTGAGTACCTCTCTTACCTTGTGCATGAGTGTGAACGAAGGTTTGGGTGGGAATGGTACTCTAGTTAAGAGCGTTCATAGACCAAAGCATGACTAAACCAGCCCTATCACTTCTGTCCACGTCTGGGCTCTTCCATCACGCTACAAGGGCAAACTTCAGCAGCCAGGTACGTTCTTGTTTCACTCCTCAATCCGTGACATTTATATTGGTCCTGTCTATTCATGTTTTCAAATTAAAATAAAAAATACAAAACTCAAAAACATGAAACATAAAAAATCATAGAAAACAGCAAAGATAGAAATGCAAAGATTTGTTCTGACTTTGACAAAAACTTGTCCTGTGTTAATTGACTGACACTCTTGGAGCCAGGAAATGTTCATTGGGGTGGCCCGAATGGATCGTGATCATGTTTGGGGTGGCACCAGGACTGGACTGGATTGGGGGGGCCATGGATACTGGGATTCGGCGCTTCTGCGCCGATGTTGTGTAGGTCCCAACACCAAATAATTTTTACAGTGACTCTGATAAGTGGAGTGAATTTCATGGATGTGACCCATTCCTATCAGGATAAGTTAAGTGAATGTCTTATTTTAACATCAAGGATTTTAATGAGACATTTAGACCATAATGTAAATCACCAAAACGTCATACCAAAGTGGTGTGCAAGCAAATAATCACTACTAAAAACCAAGTAAAATTAAGTATCAGTAATAAACAGTTAAAGGCATTTGAAAACAAGTTTTGAGTTTTTGGAATAAGTGAATTGTGGAAGCAGATCTATTTTCACTCGCGGAGCATTCCATAATCTGGGGGATTGACAATAAATGCCTTGTGTAATAAGAACGCTATTGGTTGGGTTAGTTCTTATTTGTAATAAATCGTGTAGTTGTGAGTACCAATCGCACACTGTTGCCGTTGACTAAATCTATGAATGAGTAAAACGTCTTAAAGTAAGTAACTGCGCCTGTAATTGTGGGCGCATGCCAAACGTCTTGCGCACAGCGGGGAGCTTCTGCCAGCAGGGGGGCTGAATTCTGCACAACCCTAACCCTAACCCTAACCTGAACGACCGGTTTATTTAAGGCACATACCACAACAATATTTAGAATGAATGCGCAGCAAAAGTGTTGCAGTGTAGGAAAATGCTGCAGTATAGGAAAAAACTGTGATGTGGTGCTTGGGATGGCCAATAGGGTCCCCACAGCTCCGCCCTTGGAGATGGTATGTGGTGCCATTTAATACAGCCACTCAGAGACTCAGGTTTCTAGATGACATTTTCAAATGCAGTTCATGCCATTAGCTGAATATTGATGAGTGATTCGGGGCTGGAATTTTGTGCAACATGTTCTTTGCACTTCTTCTAAGCACAAATATTGGACTTCCTTGTGGAAGGTTCAAAAAGAGAAGTGTAGTAGGAGCTTCAAACTAATTCAAACACAGAATAAAGCAAAATAGAGTTTTAGAAGTTCCCTCTAAGTGTCTCTACAGAAAGAGATATTTTTCTACAAAAAAGAGAGTCACCAAATGTTGGAGCTACCCTCTTTCTCAGACTTAAGCTTCAATTTAAAAGCTTGCTGACAGACCTTAATTACTCAAGCTGAAAGCCTAAAGTGATTGTTCCACTGCAGAAAAAATGCAAGTGTGGTAGTGTACTGTATGTCATCACTCTACAGCTTCACAAGTTCACTACTGTTAGTGTTGAAGTAGCAGAGGAACTTGCTGTTTTTGTACTACTTTGCTCATTTTCTCATTTCTTTCGGCCACCGACAAGAGAGTGGAAAATATTTTTAATTATTAAAAGGCCCCCTCTGGCAGGATTGGCAGTAGGATTGGCAGTATTTAACAATGTGCTCTGTTCAGGGTAAACACCTTCATAGCAGAAGAAAGCCTCAGTGGGAGCACAAGATTCAAGGTGTGAGGCACAGATTTATAGCTGTTCCGTTCATAAAAAAAACTCCAGAAGCCTTTGGCAAAATTATCCTTAATGGAGGTGACACTTAAGGGGTTATGAAGATCTTTATAAAACTCTTTTGTATGCTGCCGCTGAAACATGTTTGTTACCCAATCAGTACACAGTTTCAGATACAGTGTGCTAAGATAAATATGAATGTCTATTTTCTGTTTTTTTTGGTGCGAAAGCATAGAAACCACATTCACATTCAGATATGTTCACAAACACACACACAAACATGAAATGAATCAAGTTTTATTTTGCAATGTGCTTAGCCTACATGATAGATGTTTTTGGGAGTCTCATCCTAAGAGGAGCTCTTTATGATAATAATATCAGTTACAGTCATTCTCTAGCCTATACTGACAGTCATTAATTTGGGCAATTGAAACATTCCCACTTTACATAAGATGAAAATAAGTGATTTTACTTTTTTTGTTTTAATGTAATGAAAATTTACGCCAATGAGGTTAAACATTATTACAAATATGCTACTGGTCCTCTGCATGCTGAAGAAACAAGTCCAATGCACCCATCATATTCTCATGAATATGGTTGTTGAGTGGAGACAAAAATACACGTGCATGAGCAACTCTTGATATGTTTAATCAGAAAGGCAAGAAACCAAAGAACAAAAGTGAAAGTCCAACCAAAATCCTGTGGCTTGAACATGTGGCTTCCCGGCAGTCCAAATGCCACACACAGAGTCGCAGCACAGCCATGTTGTAGATCCTCTTGAAGAGGGGAAACATGAACCAGGCATACCAAGAGTTAAGGCTAAGAGAGAGAGAGGTGCATAAACATCCACACAAACACATGAACCAACACCCAACCCAGCAAAAATGAAACTAGGCACAGGCTAGGAAGCAACTTAAAGAGACTGAAAAGGTAGACCTCAGTGGCTGAACATGGCATTTGTTGGGCCTCCATTCTTCACATCCTGGTGGGCTTCAAATAAGCCTATAATCTTCTGTTTGACAGCTAAGCTTCAACAGCACAGTGTTCTGCGGATCAGTCTTGGTGTTGCTATCAGTTGGCTGTTACACCTGAAATGGCACCTAAAATGGCCCTGCACTTATTTCCGAAACTGCACTGCTCACAGTGTTTCTTTTGTCTGCAATTCACACTAAGATCATCATTAATAAAGTATTTACAGTACCTCCTGGGAGTGCATCACCTTTCCTGGCCTAGCCAAGAGCATGACAGAATAGACAACCTTTTTAGATGCAGTTGAAGAACAACTACCACCCGAGGGGGTGCCAGTGGTTTTACATTTGGTATGCGACTAAGCACTCTGCTTGGGCAAGCTGACCCAAGTGGTGGTGGAAGTTGTTTAATTACTACGCCCAACCAGTACACCTCCCCAGGTATGTTCTGCACCACCTTCACCCAGCAAAACTGTGAGGTCAGATTAAAAAATTCCATCATGATCCTGCAGCTCATGGGGTAGGCTCCGATTTGGTGCTGTGGCAGTATGGAGAAGTGGGGCTCAACTATGATGGATTGCTCAGAGCTTGTCTCCTGGTTTCAGACAAGGACAGTCACGCAGCTGGTAACATGGAGCCTACATAAGGAGATACATAAGGAGCTTGGGAGACTCAGGAACAAGCTGTGACCAGCAGTTGTCCCTCTGATATGTTTAACATATCAGAGCGCCTGTGCAAATTGTCACACATCACTCCTGCTTCAGGGCATTCTGGTATCTCCCACAGTAGAATCAATAAAGAAAAAACAACCCTCAATTGTAATGTTCTGCATGTGCCACCACTAAGAGCTCAAATTGCCTGCTGGAAAATAATGCCCCTCCTGATAACTGACAGTTCGTAGTCTCATATTAACATTTACATTTAAGGCTTTTAGCAGAAGCTTTTATCCAAAGCGACTTCCATTCCCTAACTACAGGGGGCAGTCTCCCTGGAGGGACTTGGGGTTAAGGGTCTTGCTTAGGCACCCAGTGGTGGTATGCTAAAGGTAGTAATCGAACCCAAGACCTCTTGGCCACCACCACCCCTTATTGTTGTGGACTTTGTCACAGATCTGTCTGTTTCAGAAGGCTACAGCACTATTCTGGTAGAGGTGGATCATTTTTTGAAGGGATGCAAAATCACTTTCCTCTGCCCTTCAGGTAGCCAAAGCTCTGTTACAGCATGTGCTCCATGTGTATGGAATTCCGGAGGAAATCGTGTCCGGACAACAAGCCTTCCACATAGGGATGGGAATCGATAAGAAATTATTGATGTCAATGCCATTATCGATTCTTCTTATCGATCTGATACCTTATTGATTCCATTATCGATTCCCAAACAGTGTTACAGTGAGCCTGTTACCTTAAGAAACTTTGCATTCTGGATAATTGAGCCTCTAGGGACGCTGGGAGATGTAGTTTTTCGGGGAGTGTTTGGAGTTTTACATGGCCACTCTTATTTTTGAGACAGTAAATAAACGCTCCCGTTCCGAGGGAGGAAAGGACAGACCCTGTTCCCCGTAATTGTTTCATTTTTGGACCTGCTCTGTGGCCGAAAATAACGAGCCAAAGCCAGGCTAGCAGCCGCTAAAGCCGAGGTAGTATAAAATAAATATAAATATAAATAAATATAAATTTTTACCTGAGCATAATTTTGTGGACAGATAATAAGAGCTGTTTAGTTTATATACATATTTACATTTAAAAAAGGTAGTCATAGGCCATTTTTTAGCTTCGAAAGCAGCTATTTTATTAGATGTCAGAACTCAATCTTGTCACTCAACCACGGAGCTTGCACTCGAGCGCTGGAGAATCGAACACATGGCATTCTTGAACTTTAATGCTGTGTTGAGACCTCCAATGTTTTAACTTGTTGCTGGTGTTACCACCCTTGCAAGTTAAAACGGCACTGCACTGGTTACAGACACAGCCGTCGTTTTTTTTTTTTTTTGTAAAATGCAACCACGCCACAGACTGCTTACTCCGCTCCACGATCATTCCACTCGTGGAGTGTGACGTCATCGTGCACAACGCTGGAAAAAGTCAGAAAGAATCGTTAGAGGAACCGATAACACCCAGAGGGAAGCGATTCCGGTGCTTCGCAAAATTAGAATCGGTTCTAAATCGGAACCGGGTTTCGATTCCCACCCCTAATTGTATATGTAAGGTTCACATGAGGGACCCCAAAACAAATGGAAAATGCATTCTAGTGTATTACTGTATCAAATCCAATACTGATCCACTGTGCACAAATATTCCTGATGTAGTATGAATCTATTATGCTACTTATTCTGCCATATGAATAAGAAGCTTAATGCAACCCACAGGCCTATTGGGTTTACTTGTAATAGGGCTGCAGCTATTGATTACTTTGACACTGTTAAACATGTTCCAAATTCCATTTTTTTTTACATCAACCAATCAAAATCCCAGTTTAATAAATTATCACAACTGTAAGAGTGCTTTCTGAGCATTGCACCCTCCCAAGCCAGCTGCACACTCTCAGATCTAACTGCAGTTTTAAAGAGATCAATCTAGGCACAGCTCATCACATGAGTACGAGAAGCATGCCTGCATTTCCTGAGAAATCCTGAGCTCAGCATTTTCTAAATATGTGTGGAGGAACCTTATGTGGATTTTAATGAACACAACTTGTTTTAAGAGAAAAAAGACACACCATATAACAAACATATTAATTACTGTTATCAAACAGGCACAATTATTTAGGTCAATACTGAAGGCAGAAATGTTGGAAATCACCAGAATACCAATCTGTCCATTATCTGAATTGCTTATCCTTAACCAGAGTTTCAGTTGACTATCTAGCGCTATTAGGGCAAAAGGGAGAGAAACACAGCAGACAAGAAACCAGTCTAGGCCAGGATGCAAATATTTACACCTAGGGGGCAGTTTAGCATCTCTTTGAACATGCAAACTGAAAGTGGGACGTTCAGCACGTAACCCAAGTTAAGAAGTGGGCAGCTGACAATGGGAATTACTGTGCGGGGATGGTACCTCACTCAAGCGTACCTCAGTGGTGCCATTGGAAGCCCTGGGATTTAAACCCACACAGTCACAGGAGCTACTCCCTAACCACCAGGCAACCAGCTGCCCCGAACTACAGCTTCCACAGAGATTATATTGCACCACCATTTTATATTGTGTTGTCATTACTGCTCCAGTGTGCAAAGAAAGTTAAAGTCCCAGTGAACTCGGTGTTAAAATGTTAAAAATGCTTGCGTAATACTACATTTGAATGCTAGAGTTCAGAAGGTTGAATAAAAAAACAAGATTTTAATATAATAAAAACAGCTGATATTGCTAATTAAACCTGGGAATGGTCCTAATATTCTGATAACCCCCGCTAATTGCTAGCCCTCACTGCCTCAGTACCACTGAAGAAAAATGAAAGACAACAGCACGGAGAAATGAATGAAATCAGCTCTACATATCGCTATCCACAGAAAAACGGGTTTGTAATTTATCTTTATTGATTACGAAATTACTCTACATCATGTGAACACAGTAGATGTGTTTACATTGAGGAAAACCTGGTAAGATGACCAGACCAATAGAAATCCGCTGAAATGAAGGAAAAATGATAAAATCACCTTACATTAGAAGTTGAGAAATTTTTGCCTTCTGCTGTAAAGTGACCAAGAGATATAAGATATATGCAGGTCCTGTTCAGACAATCAATTCTGCATCCATGAGTCACTAAAACATTATCCGGTTTTGATATGGCTTTATCTCACATTACTGCTGGATGTGCATGCAGAGAATTCTAGCGTGGTCTGAACAGAAGAACAGGCAGACAGATGAGCGAGCTTGCTCTGTTATGCTTGCTACTCATGCTCAGATATGCTTTCCAGGCTAGATCGCATTCTGTCTGTAGTTTTCACTCAGCTCAAAAACAGAGAGACCATAAGTTTGTTTAAGATAGGTAGGACAACCCAGATCATCTTTGTGATAGGTCGTCTGCTGACACATTTGTGACCCAGGATGGAGAAGTTTGGCAAAAAATGTAGTCCATTTAATGGACACGTTCATGGGGTGCCCACAAAAGAAAGAACCTACTTAATGAAAAAGAGTGGCTTTAGGTTTCTTGGGACTATAACACAATAGTCCCTGAGTTTTTGCATTGAGCAGCAGACTGCTCTCCAAAAGCCTCAGGTGTGGTTCGTGCTTTGGTTGCTGGAGGGTTGGGTGGTGTAGTGGATAACACTGTTCCCCTCCACAACAGGTGGTGGTTCAGTTCCCAGCAAGAGACCTCGGACAAGACTCCATGCTACATTTGCCTACATCGGAATATAATTGCATTGTGTGCATCTTATTATTTAACTACAAGAAAACCTTTACTATTATACCACTTTAATTCAGCTTGTGGGAAGTTTGTTTTTTTACTGTGCAAACTTGAGAGGCCCACAAATTGAATAACTAGTAATGATGTTCCATTGTTATCTGTCAATGACAATAAACTTGTTTTTATAGACTTGTTTAGTTGTAATTTATAAGTGGTTCTATACAAGAGCATCAGTTAAATGCGAATGTTTGATGTGGTCATGTTCTTTCATTATTCAAAGTTCTTCGTTCATGGCTCAGCGAATGAACAGAAGCCATTACCAAAGTCACTGGCAACTATGAGACTAATGTCTGTTAATAATTATAAATAAAATAACGATAAGAAAAAAATTGTAATAATTGAATGTATAATTGAGCCAGTGTGTAGCATTAAGTGTGTGTGATGGTGGTAGTGGGGCTGCTCTGAGTAGGCCAATCACTTCTCAGGTATTTCTTTCTTGTTGCACCAGCAGGGCTACAGCAAACATCCACTATGTCCAAAAGAGCACACACACACACACACACACACTCACACGTGCACTTACACACGCACACACACACACACATACACACACACACATATCTATTGTGTTCAGATGTGAACTGTCTGGGGATTTTCATTCTGCCTGAAAATCTGCACTTGGTGGTCCAGAATTATTAGAGTGGATTTCCGCTGTATGCTGGATGCTGGCAGTGATGTTGAAGGTAGAGCAGCACGTGAGAGAAGGGGAGAGAGAGACAGACTCTCTCTGACTCTCTCTCTCTCTGTCTCTCTCACTCTGACTCTCTCTCTCTATCTCTCTCTCTCTGTGTCTCTGTCTCTGTCTCTCTCTCTATATCTCTCTGTCTCTCTCTATATATCTCTGTCTCTCTCTGTCTGTCTCTCTCTCTCTCTCTCTCTCTCTGTCTCTCTCTATATATCTCTGTGTCTCTCTCTGTCTCTCTCTCTGTCTGTCTCTCTCACTCTGACTCTCTCTCTGTGTCTCTCTCTCTCTCTGTGTCTCTGTCTCTCTCTCTATATCTCTCTGTCTCTGTCTCTCTCTGTCTGTCTCTCTCTGTCTCTCTCTCTCTCTCTGTCTCTCTATCCATATATTTATCTCTATCTCTCTCCCCACGTCCTTCCTCTCCTTGGAACAGAAGTCTGCGGTCAGCTGCAAAAGTATCACTTTTAAAGTGATAGTTTATCCAGAAAACACATTTTAAACAGTTCCCCCACCTTACTCCAAATCAGTCAGTTTAAGTTTACCTCAGTCATTAGCTACACTAGCACTATTGCACTGGAGCTAAGTGGCCACTGTTGCTTTATCCCATTATATACTATATACTTCATAAATATGTAGTGATTGACTGACAGACAGAAATGCAGATAGATAGATAGATAAATATAGATATATAGATTGATAGATTGTGAAATAGATAGACACATAGATTATGAATTCACAAATCCATTCCTTAAAGATCTAGAGAAAGAATCAGGATGGCTTGTACCATGCGGACCGAGCAGAACGGACGGTGACTCATCAGAGCTGTCGTTTGGTCATGTGACCAAATGAAATGACAGAAACTAGGCTAGACCAATGCAAGAATAAAACACAATCTTTTATTCATGTGTAACTGCTCAGGAAGTGGAGTAAACAGTAAATATTATGAGTAGATGAATAATGTATTTGAGTTTGAATGAAAAATGCATGCCTGTTAAAGAGAAAAAATGTTTCCCCTCACCGAAGAGTGTCCCGCGTGGACAAGTACGCAATCCAAATTACAGAGGAAATCGTGCAGACCTTGTGCAGACGTGTTTTTAGGGAGGATAATATCTGGGATTCAGCAGGAAACACTCAATTATGGCTTGCATGTCAGACAACAGCACGTCTGATCCAAAAGAAACTCCCTTTACATGTCCATGTTTGTAGATTACAGTATGTTATACAATTTTAGAAACCACAAAGGCTATTAGAAATCTATTAGATGTCACGTAATACATGACGCGAGGAGTGGGTGAGATGATTTAGGCATGCAGTTTACATGATGTCTATGACTTGTTAGCTACATTAGCCTCATAACTCGAGTGTAAATCTAAAGAAGCAAATGCTGGACGCTAAATATGCTTTGGCTGCTCTTCTATGGGTGAAAACAGTGTACGTATCCACTATAAGACTTTAACACTTTTGCGATGGGCCAAGACCTTGGTGATCTGGTTTGGATTAAATACTGAAATGTGGGAATGTTTTGGGGATGTAAGCCAGGATCGCATAAGAGAAGTTTTGAAAAACAGACCCTGGGTGATCTACACAATATTTACTTTTACACAGATGATTTTAATGTAGTTGTTGTGTTGTGATGTTTTATTGATTGTTTTCCCATTTATAGACTGTATTTTCCACTCTCTTTGGCTGTTTCCTCTCAGCAGATGCAGTTATGACGCAGTATAACTTCAATATAACTACTGTCCGCTGTGGATTCCTAAGGAAGAGCCACTGTAGACTGTTAAATAATACAACCGTGCTTTTTAAACATGACTTACAAATCCATCTGTGAGAGCTATTTGTATTGTCTTAAGAGCCACTCTGCTGGTTGCTGCTTAGTTTGTGTCATGGGGTCAAGTATTTCTTATTTGGGCTTTTGTAATATAGTAAACACAATAAAATATATATGGGCTATGCCGATATTAATAGAAATTACAGTTTATGTCGAGTCCATATCAAGTCAAGTAGGTTTTTATTGTCATTTTAACCATATACACAGTACATAATAAAAACGAAACAACGTTCCTCCAGGACCATGGTGCAACACAAGAGCAGAACAGAAC
>JBBPCY010023228.1:0-14675 GCA_037974405.1 Brachyalestes nurse | reverse complement strand
TAATTTAAGGAAGGAAGGCAGCAAATGTTGTACATGGTGGTTATAGTGCATTTCTCTCTGAAATTCTGAGGAAAATGGGTCGTTCCAGACACTGTTCAAAAGAACAGTGTACCTTGACAAAAAGTTGATTGGAAAGGGGGAAACATACAAAAGTGCAGAAAATGATAGATGCTCTAAAATGGCAAACAAATCTGAAAGACGTGGAATAAAACAAAAAACTACGATTTGAATGGATTGGAGAATAGCCCAAATGAACAGCTCCAGGAAGATCAAAGAAGGTCTAAAATTACCTTTGAGTACTGTTACAATTAGAAGACGCCTATGTGAAGCCAAGCTATCGGCATGAAGCCCCCACAAAGTCCCACTGTTGGAAAAAAAGACATGAGCTGAAGAGGTTACAATTTGCCAAAGAGCACATTGACTGGCCTAAAGAGAAAAGGCGTAACATTCCACGGACTGATGAAAGCAAAATTGTTTTTTTTGGGTCTAGTGGCCAAAGACGACCCCCAAACACTGAATTCAAGTCACAGTACACTGTGAATCATGGTGGATCAACCATCATGATATGGGGATGTTTCTCATACTATGGTGTCGAGTCTATTTATTGCATACCAGGGATCATGGATCAGTTTGAATACCTCAAAATTCTTGAAGAGCTCATGTTGCCTTATGCCGAAGAGGAAATGCCCTTGAAATGGATGTTCCAACAAGACAGCAACCCCAAAAACACCAGTAAACCTGCAACATCTTGGTTCCTGACCAACAAGATTGACGTTATGGAGTGGCCAGCCCAATCTACGGACATTAATCCAATAGAAAACGTGTGGGATGACATAAAAAAAGGAAGTTTCTGAGGCAAAAGCAAGAAATGCAGAAGAACTGTGGAAATTAGTCCAGTCATCCTGGGCTGGAATACCTGTTCACAGGTGCCAGAAGTTGATCGGCTCCACAAAATACAGATTCTCAGAAACAGTGGTTATACAACTAAATATTAGTTCAGTGATTCAAAAGAAAGCAAAAATTTAAAACATTTTTCAGTTTATACAGTGAATTTTTGAGTTTGTAAAGAAGAATGCGGACACTGCTATTTTTTTTTAACAGTCTAAAATTTACTTTTCTTCACTTTCTGTAAAGGAATAACACAAAATTTGATCAATTTTTCTTCATGTTTTGGTTTGGAATAGAATGTGTAGTGTTCCCGATGCATTTGTGTAAATGGAAATAAAAGCTATTATAAGGATTCTGAGCTTTATTCACTTTTTTAAACACATTGCTATTATTTTGCACATAATTGTATTGTATTTGTATGTGAAGGCTTAGGTTACTTTCATAAATACAGCCCTGATCATCACCACTGGTTTTGTGATGTTACTTGGTGTGAGATCAGGAGGACCCTGCTAGTGGCTGTTTCTACATGTCTAGTTGGTGGGCCTATTTGGGAGAAAGTCCAGGGCAATTTTTTAGTCCCAGTCCACCCCTGGTAACAGGGCAGCAACCAATCAGCAGCAAGGAAAATAAATAACGTTCTCGGATTGGCTACTTTCAAACTTCCTGCCGCTTGAGGACAGCGGCATTTCACCCTACCATGACGTTCTTTGTATGTGTTCTTTCGACAGTACCAAAAATGCATAGTTATATTTTATATGGAAATGTAGCTGAATTAGTAAATTCTATTTTTCTAAATAATTTAGCACTAAAATGCATCAAAATTATATATTGCCACGAATACAAAAAAAAAAATGCATATCTGCATATTCTGAGAATTTGCGGGGGTTTCCATGAACGACTGAAGCCGTGAACTCTGAACTGCGTAAAATATCAACTCACCATTCCACTGAATTAGTGGGAGCCCTGCACTTGTTCCCTCCTACGAGCGAGGTCCTGTCAGGGGGGGTAATGGGAGACAATGACACCCGAAGTCTGATGCTTATGTCCAGTCTACTCCGCAATTTGGTTTTAGTCGCTGTCACTACAGAAAATTCCGCTTCACAAAGATGTTGGAAATGTAAGCAAGGTATTCAGTGCTTTTTTTTTTGCAATCTCTGGATATTCTGACTTGATCCTGATCCAAAATGCCAGCAGAGTTGTTGTCTGAAACATACTTTAAAGGCCACTGTCATTCGCAATCTACAGCAGTTGATCTTGTTCTAGCACGGACAGGCTTGATTCACCTGGTTTGTTCACAAATGGGGTCTTTTGTGTTTGGGAGGTACTACTCGAACTTTTTCAAAAGCTTTTTTTTTTTTAAAGAACTCTCACCATCGGCTCTTGTAACTCAAAAACTCTGGCCAACGATGCGAGTTTAGGGCATTTGCTTTGATGTAGTTAATAACTTTAATGACATCGTTCAATATGCTACTTCAGGTAATGTGTCACATTCAGGTGTAACCTCTTTAACCCGAGCAATTAAACCAGAAATGTATCCAATCATGGCAACAGATCCGTCCGTGCATATGCCGACACAAAAGGACCAATTTAGCTTTCCGGATATGTAACCTTTCAGAAACTTGAATAGTTCTGCCCCTGTGGTGTTGCTTGGCAGCGACAGTACACGTAACATGTCCTCATGCACATCTTCATGATGCATATATCCCACATAAAGGAATAGTATTGCCTTGTCAATATCAGTAGAGTCATCAACCTGAATTGCGTACCACAGTGACTTATTAATCCTCTCCAACAACTGTCCTCTCCAACAAATGTCCTCAATTCGCATAGTAACTGTGCTAGCTGAAAGAGGAACCTGTGCTATCTTTTCAACAGCAACTTCTCCTTGAAGTTCACAGCAAATGTCCTTAGCGACGGGCAGGATCAATTCCTCACCGATAGTAAAAGCTTTCTTCGCCTTAGCAATGGGCTTAGCCACTTGGTGTGATGCTCTCAGTGCACTCGGATTTGTTGAGGTGAAGGCCGTCAGCAATTGCTTCTGTCCTTCTTGTTCACGTTTTCTCCTTTCAAAAAACACCAAAGGCTTGTCTTTAATTGCAGGGTGTTTGGTCTCCATGTTTTGAAGCAGTTTTGAAGGCTTCATAGCCTCATTTGCTAGCTTGTCACCACATATTATGTAGAGCAGGCTTGGTGCATGAGAATCTGTAGCGATAAACGCGTATTTTAAGTAGGAATCCTGGTATTGTCTATTAAGTTCTTTTTCTTGTAAGTGGAAGGCTCTTCTTTTGTCTCCTCCTTGGGCCTTTTCCCTTTCCAAAGAAGCTCCCAAAAGATGTTTGTTTTGTACTAATTTTGCTAGCTTGTGGGCTAAATTTTTTGATGCCCCATATCACGTGGCCAAGACGAGCATTTGTTCAAAATAAAAGACCTTTCAGACTCTGATAATCAATAAAATATTTTTTATTCTGTCTTTCTGTCCAGCCCGGGGGCAACTGACTCCAGTAAGGGTCCGTGGCCCAGAGCTTAATTCTATAAATGATTGGAAGTTTATGTAAGGACCAGAGGAATGGAGTAATGGTCTTTTCTTGATTTTGTTAGAACTCTAGCAGCACCGTTTTAAATAGTCTAACGGTCTGTAGGGGAGGCCAGGGAGCATTGCAGTAGTCAACCCTGCATGATATAAATGCATGTATGAGTTTCTCCAAATAGGCAAATCCATTATCTAATACCAATATTCGTACATACTTTGTCGAGGTTCAACACGTGACATGAAAACACTGCAGACTACTGATAGGTCAGAGAGAATTGTTTTTTTGGCAGCTGCAGGTAAGCAAAAAAAAAATCTTGTATCTCGAGTGAAAAGGCACTTCCACACAAATACATGAAATCACTTTGCCAATTTTTTTCTAAACAAAGGACTGTCTGGAGAAGCTCATACTGTGCAAGTGTGTGTGCGTGTCCAGCTTTTCAAAGCTGTGTGACATCACTTTAAGTTGGTACCATGACCATGCTCACAAAAAATTCTGGGCTAAACATATTTATAATCAGCTTCATACTGCAGACTCAGAGTCTCTGTCCCTGGATATTAGATATTTGTTGGATATTGTGTATTTCTGTGTTTTTTATTTATTTGAACAGTCTCTGATTATGTATGTTTATCCTGAGCGTCTTGTCTGTGTGTTAACGATAATGGCCACGTGTGTGTTTACAGTGCTGACAGTGACGACAGCATGGGAGGAAAGCGCCCAAACATCTCTGCTGAGGAGAGGTCAGTGTCACTGTCCACATCTTCTGAACTCTGAATTGTGTGTTTATGAAAGTGCCCTTACACGCCTGTTTGTCTGTCTTCATTATAGAGCACTCCTGGACAAACTCCTGGAGATGAGTAACAACTTCATACGACTTTATGAAGAACTTCAGCCTCAGCTCCAGCAGAACATCAACGAGCTGTTTACACACTCCAAAAAGATTTTGGATGAACACAGCAAAATTAAGAAACAACACAGGACGTCCAGAAGAAGTGCTGTGTGGGCAGGAGTCAGCGCTGGACTCGGAGCAGTGGCTCTAAGCGTCTTATTGTTTTTGTTAATTGATGAAACATCAAAGTCTGTTACATTCTCAACAATCAATGCAGGGACAGAAGCACCTTTGGTTGGTGTTGCTTTAGCACAAATGTCCATACGTAGCCAAAGTATTCTAAATGAATTTTATGATCTATCACAGTATTATAAGTTCTTAACCACAGCAGTAGTAGGAGTAGCTTTGGCAGCTGTTATTTTTGGAGTAACAAGCTACATACATATCAGAAAGAATCAAAACAAATTGACAGAACTGTTTGAGAAAATGAAAGACACGACAAAGGAACTCCTCACAACAGCCGAACAGGGCGCCAGCTACCAAAAAGACATTTGCGACCTTGCAGAGATGATACTGCAGTGTTACAGCAAGTTTTCTTGGAGAAAACGTCAGAATGAAGATCTGAAAACACATATAGATGCTTTAGCAGAGCTTGCTCAGCTTAACAAGCCGGACGACCTGTGGAGATTTGTGAAAGAAAAGAGATCATTCATCTGGAAAGAAAAACTTGATGAGCTTGTGCCTCCTGTACCACTGATCATCCCCGCAATCAGAACTACTGAAGTCTCTAAAAAGGAGAAGAAACGAGGTGCGGGGCAGGATAGAGTGAGGGAGTCACAGGAAGGACGGCCTGAGAACATGAGAGAGGCGGCAAAACATTTGCGGAAAATCGTGAAAGAAGTGAAGACCTCGCAGTTGGAGGTGGAGAAAGAGCTTCTACACAAACTCAGAGAGCTCATTAAGAAGTAGAATAGAGCTCAGAAGAGCCCAAAAATCTCAACAAAACACCACAAACATGTCTTAAAAAGCTCCAAACTCATGTTCTTACAGCGAGAAACTTCATCAGTCAGAACTCGCTCTCCTTAAAAACACTGCCAACACCTGTGGACACTGTAAAGTACAAAATATGGACAAAATACATCCTAGGCATCATCCAAATCAAATGGGACCACACCCACTGATTGTACCAGTGATTTTTGCTCATTTGCATAATATGCAAAACCAACTTTTGTGAACTAGTCCCTGGTTTTTCGACAAATCTGCACAACTGTGGTCTCGTTGTAATTGCAAGACACTCATTGTCAATAATTATCAAAATGTGCAAATTTGCAAAGAGCATGGCTGCCATATGCCAATTAAGCTTGTTGTTTTTGCATACAACTGCAATTACTCATAAGCACTTGGGTCAGTGCTTACCAAACTTCGTAAACACATGCAAGACGCCACTCAACAGCAGTACCCAAATTTGTATCCATATTTACCACTTGGTTGCGCTATGACAGGTCAAAAAGCACTTATAGCACAAAATTACCTCTGTCTCTACAGCCATGTGGCCAATGAGCTCACAAATTTGTGTTCCACACCAGAAGACATTGCTCTAGCACATTCTCGAAATTAAGTGACATCATGCGACCGTATCATGAAATACATGGCCGATATCAGCCAAAGGAGCGCCAAAGATTTCTACATGGCAAAAATCATGGCTATCCCAGGCTGACGATTCTCAAACTCTGTATATTTGTTGACATACACACTTAGATAATGCACTTCAAGCTTGGTCCACTTTGCCCACTGTGGGGTGCTATAGCACACATTCAAACATCATAATGGTTTTTCAAACAGAAGTCATGACTTATGAGACATAGAAATAAAACAACCGACTTGAATACACTGCTGATGGATGTCAACTTTAAAACCCTGGAAATGTTTTACGTAGCTTGCTTTCTTTGCACATAATTTGCATTATTAGAAAATTGTACTTTTTAGTACAACCTAGTCTTAGGTTTTTTGACATATCTTCACAATTATCGTCTTACATGAATCCAAAGAAGCCCAAATCAAATAATTATAAAAAACATTTTGAATTTTCTGAACAGCCTGGCTAAGACCTGCGAGTACATTCACATGAATTTGACATAATTGTCCCTAAAGGGCCCAAATTGCTAACAGCACCAACTTTGGTACAGATGGATAATGTAGTACGCAAGGATGTATGCAAAATTTCATTTACATCAGACAATGGGGGGCGCTACAGCAGAGAACTGCATTTATTGGTATATTTCTTCCATGGCCTGAACACTTCAAACCAGGCTAACTCCTGATCCATTCAAGATAAAAGAGTGAAACTTGCATAAAATGGTCAGTGCATGCGTTGTTAAACCTTTATACACTGCAGCTTGTGGCTTTCACTCTGATTTATGCATAAATACATTCATAATACATTCAATTCAGTTATGTAATTTCTGAAACGATGCATATGTGAAAAAAAAATGTGAAAGGCTTCCAGATTTGTCTTTCAACACCTTATAAATTTCGTATCATTTATAATTTGTGGTACCATCACTTTATACAATTTCTGCAAATACGAAAAACATATGAAATATTGTCTCTCCACAGCAATAACTCATAAATCATTTTAAATGTAATTTGGAGAAAAAGCACAAGAACATTTGCCAAGTGTTGTGAACGTAGGCCACTGGCAGGTGCTACAACAGGATGTTTGGATTTCTTCTATATACTTAATGAACCGCTCGCGGCTATATTTTGTATTGTGTTTGTCGTAAAGTGGCCAAATCAAAGCGCGCGCGGGCCTCTCTCTGAAGGTGAGACGTCCTCGTTCTGATTGGCCCCACAGGTGGAGGCGGGTTCGGACTGATCTGAGATCGGTGTGAGTGCGGAACCGAAAGTGAAACTGCAGGCACGCGGGATTCGGTACACCTCGCGCCTCCGGCAGGTCCGAGGAGACACATGGGGACCCCCTCCCATCCTCCCCTCCCACCCGGGTCCACCTTAAACAAAGCTGCAGTCCCACATTTAGGATGGAACGGAAAATTCCAGCAGCAGCACCTGAACTCCCAATGAACGTCTGTTTACTGTGTTCATCACGGACTCAGGTCAAAAAACTCCAGAACTCTTATTTAGAACTTTCCACATGATCCAGAACAGGGTTTTGGGCCAGTGTGGACTGAGGTCAGACAGAGAGAAGATCCAGGAGGACGAGCAAGGCTGAGGTGGGTTTGGGGATAAGAACTCCTGAACACCGTCCCTACAGGAAACACGTCCTTCTCGTAACTGCGCCCTCTGACCTGTTTTGGGGCTGAAATGTTTTGGTGGGCCGTTTCATACACTAGTTCTGATTAGAGGTGCCCGGTAAAAACTACATATCTGTACTGCAATTGTACTGCTACATATTGAGATTGTGATTGCTTTGAAGATATCAAAGTGCCCATATGATTTTTTATTCCACTTTTCTGGAATTAAAAAGACTTAAAGTTTCTCCCCCATCTATACAGTCCATATAGGGAAAATAAACTACGAAATTATAGTTTTGTGATGTCACAAAACCAACACATAAATATATTCCTTTATTCTGGTAACAGACATTTAGCCATGCCCATTAATGGACCAACACTTTTAATGATTCATCAACCCCTTTTAATGGCTAGAGTTGAAAATAATTAGACTTTTGTTGGTTAAAATGAAGACCTCATAACATCAGAACACCCAATAACTCACTTGGAGCTGTGATTGGTCTCCTTGTCAGAAATACTGTGATTGGTTAGAGACTCATTTGCATATTGTAGCCTGTTGCGATATCCGTTTTGCAGAGACAGATATTGCAATAGGATTAACAGCCTATATGTTGTGCAGCTCTAATACTCCAGCCCCCCAAACCCCATAGTCCTGGTTATGAACGAAAGGTCATCCGGCTGACTGATATGAGGGAAATGGTCTAGTGCTGTTGACGCATAACACCAAATAACTATTCTGAATGGAGTTAAACTTTATTTTTCACTCCTAAAAAGGACCTGATTGACCTCTGGGCAAGTCAGGGGTTCAGTGTAAAAGATGGCAGGTTAGAATATGTCATATGTTTTATGTTTTTCTGTCTGTCTGTTCTGTGTGTGTTTGTTCCGAAGGTCTTCAGATGAGCGATGGCGACGGAGGGAGGTCAGAGAGCGGGGGACAGTCCCGACAGCGACGACAGCATGGATGGAAAACGCCCAAACCTTTCTGCTGAGGAGAGGTCAGTGTCACCAAGCATCTGAAAAATCTAAGTATTGACCGTATGTTCATTATATTGGTGTTAGTTTCTCTATTTGGTCTTTTTTAAACACTTTAGGCCCCTCAGCTCTCTTCTTCTTCTATCTGAATTCAATTCTTATTCATCACTGATTTACATAAATGTTATGAAATGCAGGAGAAAACAGCCTTTACTGGAAAGACCTGATGTTTAAAAAAGATCAAATAAATGTCAGACTCGTAATCACTAAACACTATTTCACCCTGTTTCGTTTCTGATCTGGGGTCCACTAGCTGACCAGCTCCAGCTGATCTAACAGACCTTTGAGGCTGATGTTCATCAAACAACACTTTGAGCTCAGTTCTATATATGATTGGAATGGAGTCTTTTCTTGAGTTTGTTAGAGCTCTAGCAGCAGCATCTTGAATAATCTGTATCTGTCCAATGGACTTTTGAGAAGACCAGTGAGAAGGGCATTGCAATATTCAACCCTGCAGGATATACTGGAAATGCATGGATGAGTTTCTCCAAATATGTGAATCCAGTACCTAGTACCTGGTAATAATTTTTGTACCGACTCAGCCGAGGTTCTGAGCTGAGAAGGCACCAAAACATGACATGAAAACACTGCAGACTCCTGATTGGTCAGGGAGGATCTCCACTATTACACAGCGCAGGACACAGAACTCATTTAGCTGTTGATGGAGTTTATGAAGCTGAGTTTGGCTTAATTTTTTGGTCCACCTTTAAATGGTGACTGCTAAAATGTTTTCTCATTGTTCTTTTTGACAGCTGTAGGTAGACAGTCTTAAATTCTGAGGATGTGGGAGCCTCCTCAGTAACCCCCTCAAAAAAAACAAAAACATTTTGCGTCTGGAGTGTAAAGACACAACTACATTCAATCACTTTGGCTAAATGTTTCCAATAAAAGTCTAAATGGAGGAAAAAATTGACAACTTGTACTGTGTATGTGTGTGTATTTGTGTGTTTACAGTTTTTCAAAGCTGTGTGACACCACTTTAATTTGGTACCATTACCTTGCTCAGAGTCTGCGTCCCTTTATTTTAGATATTTGTTGTATATTCTGTATTTCAGTGTTTTTATTAATTTGTACAAGAGTGTGTTTACACATGTCCTACAAGCGTCTCGTCTGAGGCTGTGTGTTAACGATAATGGCCGCGTGTGTGTTTACAGTGCTGACAGTGATGACAGCATGGATGGAAAACGTCCAAACCTCCCTGCTGAGGAGAGGTCAGTGTCACTGTCCACATCTTCTGAACTCTGAACTGTGTGTTTATGAAAGTGCCCTTACACACCTGTTTGTCTGTCTTCATTATAGAGCACTTCTGGACAAACTCCTGGAGATAAGTAACAACTTCATAAGACTTTATGAAGAACTTCAGCCTCAGCTCCAGCAGAACATCAACGAGCTGTTTACGTGCTCCAAAAACATTTTGGATGAACACAGCAAAATAAAGGAGATACACAGGACGTCCAGAGGAAGTGCAGTGAGGGCAGGAATCAGCGCTGGACTCGGAGCAGTGGCTCTAAGCATCTTATTGTTTTTCTTCATTGATGATCCAATAATGTCTCATGAGTTCTTCACAGCAGTAGTAGGAGTAGCTTCAGCAGCTTTTGGTTATGGAGTAACAAGCTACATACGTAACAAAAAGGTTCAAAATCAATTGCCAGAATTGTTTGAGAAAATGAAAGACACGACAAAGAAACTCCTCACAACAGCCGAACAGGGCGCCAGCTGCCAAAAGAACATCTGTGACCTTGCGGAGACGATACTGCAGTGTTACAGCAAGTTTTCTTGGAGAAAACGCCAGAATGAAAATCTGAAAACACGTATAGATGCTTTAGCAGAGCTTGCTCAGCTTAACAAGCCGGACGACCTGTGGAGATTCGTGAAAGAAAAGAGATCATTCATCTGGAAAGAAAAACTTGATGAGCTGGTGCCTCCTGTACCGCTGATCATCCCCAAAATAAAGGGCAGCAGAACTACCAAGGTCTCTAAAAAGGAGAAGAAACGAGGTGCGGGGCAGGAGAGAGTGAGGGAGTCACAGGCAGGACAGACTGAGAACATGAGAGAGGCGGCAAAACATCTGCAGAAAATCATGAAAGAAGTGAAGACCTCGCAGTTGGAGGTGGAGAAGGAGCTTCTACACAAACTCAGAGAGCTCATCATTAACCAGTAGAATGGAGCTCAGGACAGCCCAAAAAACCCAACAAAACACCACAAACATGTCTTAAAAAACTTCATCAGTCAGAATACGCTCTCCTTAAAACACCTGTGGACACTGTAAAGTACAAAATATTGACAAAATACGGGGTAATACTCTCTCTCACACATACACCTTCTCTCTCTTCTCTCCTCATCTCTCTCTCCTCTCTGACTTCTCTCCCTCTGTCCTCCTGGCTGAGCCCGATGGAGCCAGTAAATGTTGATCTAATTATATAAATTTCAGCTTTACTGTCACCTTAAATCTGTGTCTGTGATGTTTACACACAGACGCAGGGGCAGTTAAATTTCACATTTTGGTTGGGGTTTCTCTTTAAATCAGGGGTGTGCAACTCTGGTCCCGGAGGGCCGTGGTGCAGCACGTTTTGGTGATTTCCCTGCTCAGAAACACCTGATTCACCTCACCAGCTTTAGTGAATATGTTTGAGGAGAACTACCATCAAACTGTGCTGGACACCGGCCCTCCAGGACCAGAGTTGCCCACTCCTGGTTTAAATGAAGCTCAGTGTCTGGGGCTCCAGTTTTTTGTGTTTCACTTTGTCTTCACGTCTTTCTGATTGACCTTGTAGTGACCTCACAGCAGCACAAGGAGAGGAACAAGTGATTGTTAACGAGTGTGTGAGTGATGAATCTCCTCCTTCTTTCACACTGCAGATTCTCTCTGTCCTGACAGAACTGTGAATTAATCATCCTCCTGCTGCATGGAATTCACACACACACACACTCCAAAGGCATTATAACCAAAGGCAAAATTATACTTCTGCACTGTAACATGAACTGGAGGGAAAGCGTCTCAACCAGAATGTACAGAAAATGAAATTCAGCTTCATTTTTGTTCTTGCAAGGAATTAAAGAGACAGTTCAGTGAACAAACCAAACGTCCACAGAGCTCCACTGATCCTGCATGTGGTCTATCAGCCTAAAGTCCAATTTTTGCTTTTTTATTTTTTTTACGGCTCAAAGTCCATCCACAAGTCTGATTTGCCTTAATGAAGAGCTCATGTTTAAAACAATGAAAACTCATGTTTTAAAGTTTGTTTTTATTATTATTTTGATAAAAAGTGTCCATTTGTCATATGTGAACTCATGTCACAGCACAGTGTGAACAGCATGAAATTCTTCTCTGTATTTAACACCTTCACCAAATGAAGCAGCAGGCAGCCAGCTAGCATCTGGGGAGCAGTGTGTGGGGACGGTACCTTGCTCAAGGGTACCTCAGTGGTGCTACTAGCAGTCCTGGGATTTGAACCTATGGCCTTCTGATCGCAGTGACAACTCCCTAACCACTAGGCCACCTGTTGCTATTACACTGATATTAAAGTTCGTGTTTCTCGGGTTGTGAGGACCTTTCTTCTGTGAAGGAAGATGTGTTTGAAATGGATGTTGCTTAATTAAAGGATTAATAAATACTCTTGGTATAGATTGGCTCTGATGTCTACCATAACTTCTCTCATAAACTGTCCCATCAACATTTATATGAATATCTATTTTTTAAATTACTTTCCATCTATTTTTCTCATTCATGTATCACTTGGTTTCTATTTTCATTTCATGTGTTTGTTTTTGTCGCTTGTTCTGATTGGCTGGGGGCTGATTTCCATGGAAACGTGATTATTATGGTATGTGCTGTGAATACATTTTAAGTTTGCTTAAATATTCCCAGCAAATTGCAGATTTTAGGTAATAAATAGACCGACAAATAAATAGACCGGCGTTTTGTTATCCTTAAGCAGGTAAAAGTAACATTAGCTTAGCATAGCGGCCCATTTTGAGCTACGTTAGCCCGTTAGCCAAATGGCCAGTTTTCTTTTTATTCAACAAAAATGTAACGTTAAATCGTACCCTGTAAACGCTGCGTTGTTTTTGGACGCTAATTTTCTCTGGTAAAGACACGAGAAAAGTACTGAAATATTGAATAAAATGTCGAATTTGGACGCTATTCTGGAGAAGATTCACCTGCAACACGACTCCCGCTGGAGCGCGCGCGGCGTCTGCGTGGCCTGCGTGCTGGAGGTCGCGGTTAGAGGAGACGTGTCGGTAAAAACAAACATATTCATTAATTCATTCATATATATAACGTACATATATTGGAATCTGATCACACAATCGAAGATGTAAGTTATTTTCCCATACACTGCTTTACAGATGAAGCATGAGCAGAAATAAAGTACAAACAGACGCTTCTCATAAACTAAGTTAGTCAGAAATGAAGTAACTTACATTAAATGTTAGTATAATTAGGCCTATTAATGTGAATATTTGTGTTCGTTTAGGTGAATTAGTGCTTATGGACACTGATCATGTTATTGCTGGGGTTACCGTTACATTAGAATTTGTGCTTTTACTGCTATTAGCACAACATTAGTAATAGTAGTGCTATTAGTATTAACATTAGTAAATGAGGACCAGTTTAAAAATTCCTGTTATAGCATATTTAAATATTTTAGTAAATTTTCTGTAAAATATTTGCAGTGCTAAGAAACACCAACTTGTGCTTCCAATCAATGCGCATTTTATCAGAACCCCCTTTCTTATAGCTCCTCTGTACAGACTGTCGTCCACCTGCTGCTGCATGGCTTATCATTGGAAATACTGCTTTTGTGTCTGTTCCATTCCTGTTCCTGAAGACCGTGCGTAAGTCTGCGGCGCTAGCTGGAGTTTTAGAGCTGCTGAAGATCACAGGTGTGGTGAGGGACATCCTGCAACAGGATGAAAGAGTGTGTCTGCATTTCACCTCTGCTTTACTCAGTAAGATTCACATACACAGACACAAATTGGAGCATGTACTGAAGTGGTTAATCTCCTATTGTAGTGTACAGGAATGTTTATTTAGGTTCTTTGTGTTACAGTCAACACTGCCAGCATAGTCATGCAAAACACAAAGTGGCCTTGATCCAGGCATACAAGTCCTTTTTTTCAGAATCTACCTTGTATTATTGGTGATTTAATGTCTTCTCTTCCCTTCTCTACAGAAATGTTAAAATCTGCTGAAGATCCAGTCTTGTCGGAGCAGGTCATCCAAGGTCAGAGCAACAGCGTCTCTTTATTCTATGTTCTCTCCTTTTTATTCTCACTTTTGTACTTTGTTTCTCTCTAGAAAGAGTGGTTTGATGTTTGTTGTATCTCTGCTTTTACAGTGCAATGTAAATTAAACATGTGTGAAGGGAAGACTGTGTGTGGGTGTGGGTGTGGGTGGGTGTGTGTGTGTGTGCGCGCGTTTCAGTGCTGGTTCAGCTGTTGCTGGATCTTAAGAGGGAGCGGTTTGTGCATCATGTTCTGGATGAGCTCCAAACACAGGTAAGGCTCTCTTTCTCTCTCTCTCCCTCTCTCTCTCACACACACACACACACACACACACACACACAAAGAACTGTGTTCAGGCAACAGTTCAATTAACTGCCTGTATCTGATCTTTTTGTTTGTTCATTCACATTGATAATACGATCATTATACCATTATTCAAGGTCAGATCAAACCTTTTATCAGATTTTAAGAAATCTGGATTTTACCTCCGTAATCCTGACTGTGAGTAATGTGTACAGTAATACGTTCCAAGAGCACTCGCGTATAGTAAATAACAGTGTTGTGATGTGGTAAAAAAACTGTTAAAATTTTTTTTTAGTGTAAACCCTAAATATCCCCCCAAATATGCTCCCAAAACACTTTAATTTATTTTTAAGGTCATTACCCTTAACCCGTGCATCTCACCACCATCTGGTGGATTTCCTGAGTACATGCTCTCCAGGCATGGATCTGAATATTCAGTCCAGTATTGTGACGCAAACCACTCGCGTATTTAAAGTGGTGACATAATTTAAACGGTCTACCAAAGGGTCGAGCAGACCGTTAAAATGTTAAAGAAAATACCTTTGTTTCTGCTCTGATTTTTCATGAGATGGACTTAAAGATCTAAAATTCATTCCAGATACACAATATTACCAT
>JBBPCY010023217.1:0-14675 GCA_037974405.1 Brachyalestes nurse | reverse complement strand
GCCCGACCCGGGAGTCGAACCCAGGACCTTCTTGCTGTGAGGCAACAGCGCTAACCCCTGCGCCACCGTGCCGCCCAAAAAATTAAAGTAATAAAAAATAAAATTCCACACAATCATTACAAGTATAGATAAGACATGAGGCGTGCAAATGTAGTATTATTTGTGTATTATTATGTGCTGCAAAGTGCAATGTGTTAGTTTGCTGTTTATAGGCTTAAATAACAGATGGCAGGTGAGATAGAGTGAGGTAGAGTTCAGTTTGTGCTATAATGAACAGTTAAAGTTGTGTGTCGTGTACTAGTTAAAGATTCTGGTGTTCTGAGAACAGAAGCTCCTCCTGAGTCTCTCTGTTTTGGCTGTAAAACTCCTGAAGTATCTGCCTCATTATAGAAGTTTAAACAGACAGTTACTGGGTGAGACAAGTCCCTGATGATCCTGGTTGCTCTGATCCTGTATCTCCTGGTATATAAGATAAGATAAGATAAGATAAGATAAGATAAACCTTTAAACACAAGTGGGAAAGTTGCATTGCTACGGCAGAAAGTAGCAAAATATATTGTTCTATAGCAACTATACAACAGTACAGTATAAAAAGTACACACACACACACACACACACACATATCCTGCAGATTCTGCTGTACTTTTTTGTTTATAGTCCCTTAATGTCCTTTACAGAGCTGTTCCCAAACCAGAGAATGTAGCATTGAATGTGAAAAATATATCTGATGAGCTTCTGTGTAATCTGTAAGCACAGAGGACGCACGATGCATGATGTAATGTATATTTCTGTGAGTCATAAATGTCATACAGAATCAGAAAAGCATTTTTATTTGACCATCGAACACACACTAACACAATCAAAGGGAAACAGAGAGACTGAGAAAGTCAGAATGGTCAGATTGGGGATCATTTATATTTTTGGTAATGCATTTTTGTGCATCACTGGTTTTATTGGATGTGGCAATATATCTTTGTTGGCAATAAGCGAGCAATATATTAATTTCATCTAAATCAGTACTCTTTTGATGATTGAAGAAAGTAAAAACACATCTGAAAGTGACTTGCTATTGATATCAGTTGGCTAATGTTTATGCAGAAAAAGGTATTATATTTCCCATTTCCCTGCTTAATACATCCATATATGTCCAAAACTGATTAAAATGTATACAGGTAAATCATCTGGGTTGGACCTCCATGCTTTTTCCATGTAGTGGACATACCTTATAAGTTCTTTTTTGTTAAGTAACCTTTTGGTATACACAGCCTTTCAACATTGTGTTCCTTTCTAACTGAAGTTAATAAAAATGTATGAATTATAATACATTATAATACATTAATTATAATAAATTATAATACATTATAATACATGAATTATAATAAATAATTATAGTCATATACACTAATATACACTTAGATAGTGAGGTAGCTTATTGTCCTCCTTGTCTTACAAGTCACTTCTGTGGTTTCAGTAATCTATTCTCTCCATTGTAATGGTGATTTGAGGACAGTTACTACAGCTAAAAGGCAGCAATTACATATGCAGCTTTCTAACAGTGACATTAGCAACCTGACAAAAACACCCTACCCCCCAAAATCCACTCCAAAACATCTGGAGTTCTTCAGAGGTTCTCCCCACTTTAAATATACATTAATGTAGTTTCCAACCAGAAAGTCTCACCAGACATCTATGGCAGCACTGTAAGAAGCTTGTAAGAATGTTAAAGATAGATGTAGTGATGGTTACAATTTTCCTGTTTACCATCATATCATTTAGCACGAGGGAGGACTGATCTAGGACTTATATAAGTATAAGCCATATCAGAAAGATTGTTTACTTTAAGTTAATACCAGCATTTTGTCATTTAATTAGCACAAACAGCATCCGGCACTGCCTGACTATAAGACCTTAATACACAGAATCAGCTGGGAATGTCAGTGTTGCGCCCCTGTAATCAACCCCAGTCAGCAGGTTACCCTGCTATGAAAGGCAAACACATCATTTGTTTTGTAGAAAGTAATTACAGCCCTGTTCGTTATCTGTAAAAGCCAAGCCAGTAATATTTCCCATGACATGCTTTTGAAGATGGCTTGTTATTAAATGCACTTTTTACTGGGCAACCCATAATAAAACAGTAAATCCTTTACAGTGCAGCAAGACGGATGCTAATGAAAACAAGACACAAAGTTCATACCATCCTTTTTACGTATCGTTTACTTGTGCAATGTTCTTAGAAGGTGCTAAAACATTATCGTTATGTGCAATATCTTATGTGCAGTTGTGTTACAATTGGTGTTTTCTAAATGGGTGCAGAATCACTTTATATCTTATGTGCAATAGTCTTACCACGTGAATATCACTCCTTATATCAGTATTACATATATACTAATCATCTCTGTAATAATGTTCTCCTGACTACCATCTGTGTTATAGAATTCACTTTACTGTAAGCAACTTATCTGTAGGATTTATACCCAGCATTTGTGTATATTGCATAGTGTATTTCATATTGTGTTTATCTACAGATTTTTATTGGATTTATAACTTTTTATTTTATATTGTGCTTTTCTCTGTGTCTCTGTGTGTCTTTGCAGCCATAACACCAATTCCCTCTGGGATCAATAAAGTTTTCTGATTCTGAAGCTCTACCTATCTGAGGATTCACATATCTCACTGAATGTCCTTCTTTTTCTGAGTTGGGCAAAACACTTGAAAAAGAAGAGATGGATAATACTGAAGAACCTATCACTGAGCAAACTGCCCTAAATGTATTGAGTAATGTATTCAGAATGCATGTTGAACACATAAGGCACTTGGGGGAAAAAAAACTTAACCTGTTATTCATCCTATTCCTTAATATTTTTATATAGTTTTATATAGTTTTCATAATGTCATTGTTCTGTTCGTAGGTTTGTTGAAAATCTGTTTAATAGGTGTCTTTGGTACATGTATTGTTACATGCTTTAATCCTTAAACAAGTATTAATGGTGTTTATTTCAGAGATTAAAATGAGTGAATGAATTTAATGAGAAAGTATTCTAAATGTATTGACCTAAAACATATAGAAGAACTATTTGCTTTGCTTTACTTTCTGACTATTTTGGTGTGTTTTACATCTCAAAAATATACTATAGATGATAGGTAAAAAATATATAAGTTGTATTTTACCGATATGTGCAGTTCTACATTGAAAATTATATTTGCCAGTGTTTCACACATAATCTTTTCATGAAGGCTAGAAAACCTGTCTGGTTTAAACAACAGAGGATTATATTTGTTTTTATCGATTTTTCAGGATATATAAGACAGTTCTGACCTGAATTCTAAGTTACTTTACATACTACACTGCTAATTGTAAGTCTATTGATTGTGTATTAAGTTACTTTTACAAACTTTTTAGTGCAGTAGTATGCACTTCGGGACTATTAAACTCAATCAGGCTGCTTTACCAGCGTTATTTCTGTTAACTTGCATGCACAAACTGCTACCAGACGTAGCTTTGCTTGCTAGCATCCCAGATTTTGCTATAGTGTGTGAAAAAAATAGTCATTTAATAGGCATTTTACATAGCTTTATTACTGTATTAGGGTGATTTTCTGTCTTAAAGAATGCCAAACCAACAGATCTGTGGGAAATAAATGGAAAATTAGACAAAACAACCGGTTATTACATGCAGCTTGTAGCCCATCTTAGCTTAGCCTGCTAGCAGTCCATAGCTGTCTTAAGCTGAACAAACACATATGTAGATTCCTTGATTTTCATAAGTTTAGTTGAATGAGTTATTTTAACTCTGACACTAAACTATTCAGCTACTCTTTTACTACATTTGTAAATGTTGCTGAACATATGCTTAAAGTTTCTTGCATCCTGTGTCCAGTATGCATCTTAACTTGGGGTCTTTTAGGAGTATATAGCTCTTGCTCCATGAGCCTGGTTTAATGGGGAAAAAGTGGTTGAACACAGATTATTTTATATATGAATATTACATAACTGCAATCAGTGTCCCTGTCTGCTTCTTAATAACTGAATGAATCCATTCTCTAGTTTTAGCCTGATTTGTAGCCCTTGGTCTTTGTAAACAAACTGTCAGAGCTGACTATAATAATCCACATGGCTAGCTCAGGCTACATAAATGACATTAGGCACAGAGGAAGATTCAAGTCAAGTAGGTTTTATTGTCATTTCAACCATATACACACAGTGCACAGTGAACCAAAGCAATGTTTCTCCAGGACCATGAGCAACACAAAAACAGAAACAGAACACCACGTGCAGACAGGACAGAAGAGAGTGCAGAAAAGCACAAGAGCAACAAAACAATCGGACATGACAACATTTAGGCCAGTTGATAATAGCTACAGTATAAGTCTGGATGAATACAGTATTTTGACATGTACTGTATTCTACCAGCAGAAAGTTGTGTGAACAATGCAGAACAGAGAGTTACATGTCCAAAAATACATATCAGAGGTAGAGCAATAAAAATATATAATATAATATCTATAATCTATATAATATAATTAATTCCCCTAATTAGACACAACTTAATGAGAGAGCTATGGTGGGAGTAGGTTGTTCAGAAATGAAGTCGCTATAGCTAGGTAGCTGGGAGGTTCGCTGTACTGAAATAAATGAGATGGAAAGTCTTGGAACAATAAGTGTATTGGATTGAAAAGTGTATACAGAGTGGTCATCATTGTAGCAGCAGCTGAATTAAAACTGGAGTCGAGCACTAAAGCACTGTGATATTTGGTGTTTCCCACCGAGCTGTGGTTCGTTTGGACCTGGCCCACTCTGACCCCTTTGTGGGGTCTATATGATTAGTGTTGTAGTGTTCTAGATTTGAGGATGCCACACACTTTCCACTTTTCGAAAAGGATTTTTAGCAGCAAACTGTAAAGTTAGTGTCAGTTGCATGTTGAGTGAGCAGCTGTTGGTCTGGTGTTTAGGGAGTTGTGCCTGCGATCAAACGATCGGGGGTTTGAATCACAGGTCAGCCAGTAGCACCACAGAGGTACCCTTGAGCAAGATGCCATCCCCACATACTGCTCCCTCGGCTCTACCTTCCTGGCTGCCCACTCCTTCCCTTGGGTAAATGGGTTAAATGCAGAGAAAAAACATTGTGTGTTGTCTAGTCTGCTTGTTTTGTTGCTCATGTGTTTTTCTGCACTCTTTTCTGTCCTGCCTGCACTTGTGGTCTTGTGGTGTTCATTTTCTGTTCTTGTGTTGCACTATGGTCCCGGATGAACGTTGTTTCGTTTCACTGTGTACTTTGTGTTCAGTTAAAATGACAATAAGCCTACTTGACTACTAGAATCTGGGAAGTTAGAGGTAGATCTTCGAGGCCCCCACACACATGTTGTTCTGTGAAATTGTCACGAGGGGGCGTTACATAGTATCTTTTCCTCGAGGAATGAAAACACTTAGATGTCTCGTGAAAAACGGACCAGTTGTATTAGTGAAAGTCTACCCTGTTTGAAAGTTTGAACGGATGGAAGAGAGACGCTTGTGGGTTTTGCTCCTGGTTCGGGAAGCTGTTTCTCCGAGATGAGAGTTCTCAGTCTGGGCGCTGTCTGCTGTGCTGGAGCCGGTGCAGCAGATCTAAGGAACGTTTTCTTCAGATAGCAAATCAGTCCAGCTACCACAGCGAGGGAAAGTTGTTGTGTTGATTTAACTCGTGCAAATCAACCGGATCGGGTTTTTTAGAGGATGCAGCAATAATGGGGACGTATCTTTGGACCATACTCATCCTTGTACACTTGGCTGAACGAATCCACGGTAAGTTTAGTCGAAATTTCTGAATGAGCCTTTCATAGTCATTTGACGATATTTCAGTGTAAGTAACATTCTCCAAATTGTTGTGCAGTTGGGCTGCTTTTCTGTTCTTTTATTTTCATACAATGTATTCAGTGTCCAAACTAGACGGGGCAAAGGCACTTGAGCCTTTTAGAACAAGAAAAACAAGCTCACTTACCATTAGGGAGTGTCTTTACACATAGGAAATTACAGGTTTATAAAAGAACCTAGCGGTATGAACACCCCATGCTGGACAGACATGAGTATAATGGTCTGTTTTTTTTTCCATGTAGAACCACTAATCAATGTTTTTGTTGTTGTTTAATTGATAGATATGGTGCTTGCTTCAACTTCAGTAAGTGTTTGCGAGACTGAAAATAAAGTGTTTTTTTCTTGATCAAGCACTTTGGATTTGTAATCCAATAGTCCCCCTTATCCGTCCTCACCAGTATTCCTTACAAAAGTAACGAATTACTGTAATGCATTACTTTTTGCTGTGACGCGGTAATGTAAGGCATTACAGAAAAAAGGTAATATTTTACTCGGGTACAAATGTCAGTAACGCGCGTTACAATGCATTTTTATTGGGTTTTTTTTCTTCATACAAATTCGCCAAACTCATCGCGAGATCAGCAGAGGAGAAACGTCCGTGCAAAATGTTTTACTTCTTGTAGTCAGAGAGATGAGTAAACCTGCAACTGATCTAACGTCGGATAGTAGCCTACTGTTATTAACCATAAGCCTTGCTCAGTCAGATACCACATCACATTCGACTGGTTGTTTAATGAGCTAATTGAGCGTCATCAACTACATTTAGATTGCCAAAGCCATATTTCCAGTTATTTTGGTGAAAGTAACTTAAAAGTAATGCAATAGTAGTGTAATGCCTTACATTTTAAATACAGTAATATTGTAATGTAACGAAGTACTTTGAAACGGCAGTAACAAGTAATAATTACAGTTTTGAAGTAACTTGCCCAACACTGGTCCTCGCATAGCTAATGAATGTGGGCATTGATCAGGATGTTTGGGCTGTTGCTACTGCACAACCGAGGCCAGCTGTAGTCTGCTGCCACACTAGAGAGCCTTCATCCTTCTGCCACTTGCATTACGTCTGCTGGCCTGAGTCAGAACATGGATGCTGGAAAAGGTCTGTGTTGTGACCCAGGCACAATGGAGACCACAGAATTGGGTACAGAAGATATTTGGGCTGCAGGAATTGCACAAATGCACAACTTCTGCAACACATGTTTAGGTGCTCTATCAGACACAAGCCTATAGCTGTGTTCTCGGATCTGTTATTTGGTGTCAATAAAAGAAAGTCATTCCATTCACTAGAGACTATATGGCTCTATTTAGCGCCTTGTTTGTAACTAATGTTGTGGTGGTTCAATCTGTACTGTGCGGTCTGTCATAACAGGGCTAAAGTTCACCAAGAACCCTGCCAACCTCACTGTAACCCAAGGTAACATGGCCCACCTGGGTTGTGCCATCGAGGGTCTGAATGAGCCGGAGATTGTATGGATGAAAGATGGGGAAAAGCTGTTCAGTACAGATCAGATGTACATCAATCTCGACTCCCATCACTGGGAGACATTTCACAGGTAGGACTGTTTCTGAGCTGCTGCATTTCCACAGGAATCAGGTTACAGAATAAGGCCAGGTCTGGAGACCCAAGATAACTTTAACTAGTGTTTAATTGCTCAAACACCGTCTTAGAATTTCCACTGTGACAACATCTTCCTGTACGCTGCGTCCATCAAGCAGTTAAATGTTTTACTCTTTACTACCGTACCTGATATACCTATGGACATTGGCACGTACATCATTCTCAAAACATCTTTCATAGCTTAAGTCAAGTCTGCATTAAATCTGTGTGTTCACCATCATGGGTGATCGAAAGTAATCTTTTTGATCATCATTTAACAACAGAAAAGCATATTCATATCTGTTCATTTCAGAAGACAGAACATGTTAATACAGTATTATTCTTCTGTTATATTTTGGGGGGTAAAGACAGGTCTCTAAGTTTCTTTCCATCTGCTGCATGTTGAAGTTGGAGATTTATAGGGATTCAGTGAAAAAAACAGAGTGTAGAATGGAGAGGAGGTGCTGCTGGTTAATCAGCTTTATGTAGCCTTCGCTCCTCTCAGCCTGTAAATAAGAAACTCACAGTAGGGGTCTACCCTGAGAACTTTTCTCCTTTTCAGCACCTAAATTCAAACACACACTGACAATTTAGACAACACGAGCACAGTGGTGTGATAAAATCAAACGCCCTCATCCTGAACCATCAGATAACGTTTGCTTTTGAACAGTACTTCAGTAAGTCAAAGCCGTACACCGAGCAGAAAACCTCAAAGATTAACAGTTGAAAGCTGGTCTCCAGAATCTTTATTCTGACCAGCAGGTCTGGTCTTCTTTTTGAGATGACCAACACATGTTGAGCTAACTATGAGTAATGCAGAGGCCATTAGGAACACAAGCATGCGTGGCTAAATGCTAATCCCTGGCACGAGTGCTGACGTGCTAAAGCTGGTGGGCAGTTTCTCAGACCCATGGCTGGACCAGGATCATAATCAGTCTGGGTCTGAGACTACAGTTCCTGAGAACATCAGTAGAAAACACAAACAGTGACTTGCTTTGTATTTTTTTCTTCAGTACTCAGGAGTCTGTAACTGAGATTGAGGTTCTACATTTGCTTGCACTTCTTTAACTGTCTAGTAGTGCTGGGCAATCCTGATCAAATACAGTATTACAATTTAATATTCCCCAAAATATATCAGAGTATTGACTGATACTTAATCTTGCATTAATAAACATTGATGATCATGTGCAGACTGGCACTTTATACTAAAAGAATGTCTAAAAACTGAGATCAGATTTGCAGAAAGTAAATTTTACTATATATTTATTTTTTATATATTATTACTTGTTCCTTCTAAACAATCTAGAGCACCCAGAAAATGACATGCATGGCAAACAACTGTCATGTCCTGAAGAATGTGAGAAAAATATGCAAAATAGATTTTAAAAACTGCTTGGCATCAGAGACCCTTCTGTTCAAGCAACTGAGTGTGAAACCTTCAACTCTTAAAAACAGGCTTTCTTGTGAACATCTTCCAAATTCAGTCTTGAAGAGAGCTTCAATTGTCAATACTGCTTAAAAACATCAATATCATGTGGTATGACTTAAGTATATATGTATAATTAAAACATCCAGGTAAAAATAAATGGGCAACTTGAATACAAAAGGAGAGATATTTGTTCCACACAGGTGTACTATTTTATTAGCTGACCATTTATTTGTGCCCATTATGTGACCTCAGTGTATAGGTCTATGGGAAGGGCATCACTACATAGAATCAGAAATTGTTGTCAAAATAGCACATTCAGTGTGGGTGATTTTCATGCATCAGTGTGATGTGGATGTAAAAAACATAAGAGCAGTCCATCCACCACCATCATCACAACGCCAGTTGAGGGAATGTCTATCAAGGGAATGGTGCTCATCCCTCCAGTACAGTTCCAGAGATTTTTAGAATATATTCTGCATATAAATGATGCTGATGATTCTTAGTCACCCAATAGATGCAACTTTTTTACATTTGTTAACTGTCACTGCTGTCCTATGTATGTAACCATCTGTGTGTCACCTGTATCGCTGTTCTCTTTGTTAAAGTACGGTAATGTTTCCATGTGTAAGTCATGTTTGCTATGTTGTTACATTATACTTTCAGTGTCAAGTCAGTTCAGCAAGAGGATGCTGGGAAATACTGGTGTGAGGTTGAATATCGTGGCAAGGTCATCTCCTCTGAGCCAGCCTGGATCACAGTTGAAGGTAGTGCCACCATCAGTGTCACCCTCTTCTCATCTGATCCTTAGAAGGGACTCATCGCTCTATAGCTACAAATACTCACACAGTTACTGCTATTACCTGCTGCTAAAACATGTGGAACTGAACCATAGCGGAGAGTCCTTATAGTGTGGTAATATACAGTGCTGTGCAAAAGTCATAAACTTCCCTTTCATATCTTTAATTTCTAGGCAAAACGACCAGCAAGTACAAATGATTTAGCATTTTTTAAAATCAGAAAACATATGTAACGAAATTACACATAAATTTCAACTATGTGATAAGTCACATTTAATCAGCACTTAGTGATTCCACACTGTACTTTAACTGTAGCTTCCATTCTTTTTGAGAAGATTTGCTTTTAACTTTTCAAAGAAATCTGGGATATTTTTCCATGCTTCTTGTAAGACATTGGATTATTTGGGGAACCGTAGATAGTTTTTTAAATTGGCACCATGCCATTAACAATAATAGTAAGCACTACACCTCAGCTTTCAATGTTCTAGTACAAATATTCTTATTGTTTTTTCTTCAGTAAGTTATTTTTCCTCAGTAACAACTTCCAAGTTCCCAGGGTGAAAGCCTGGACAGAACCCCCTTTGGATTTTTTCAGATTTAAAGTAATAGTAGTGCTTGATTTTCTCATCACTCAATGGTGAAAGCTTTAAGTGCTGTTTTTCTGATGTTAGCAGTTTTGGTTTACCGGGTCTTGCATGATTGTTTTCCTCTTTTTTCATGTGGGTTATTAGCACATTTACAGGCAGGTGAGAGGAAAATGTGTGAGGCAGTTACCCACACACACCTTAGCTGCCTCACACATTTCTCTTCCACATGAATAAAGAAGGCCAAAGTCAGGAGAAAATAATTGACAAAAATTGTTTCTAAAATTACAGTAAAAAACAGCAAAAGGGACTCATAACAACTGTGCAAAACCAGCTAGGGAGAGAGAGAATTAATCTTAACAAGCATTCATCAGTTTTCTTAATTTATTTTGTATTTTCAGGAGTGCCCCACTTTATAGAAGAACCTGAGGATGTAGCCACATTTCGCGGGGCTCCCTTTAACCTGACGTGTGCAGCTGTTGGGCCTCCTGACCCAGTGGAGGTCCTGTGGTGGCTAGGTGGAGTGCAGGAAGGAGACTTCAGACCATCCCCCTCTGTTCTGCTTGTCCAGGGTAACTCGCTACTCAGAAATGTTTGTTACTATAAGAATCACATGAGAGAAATCAGGAATAATAGAAATCCATTGTGTCTGTTTAATAATGTCAACATTCATGGAGATATGAACATTGCTGTTGCATTAGTCATTCTTATGACTCATTCATTACATATGGAACATAAATAGAGCTGTTTGGACTAGGCAGTTGAGTCAAAGGTCATATTCAGTGGATTGAAAAACAAAGCTGGTTTTAGGGCTTTTTATAGCAGTTAAAAAGAATCTGTAGTCTTATACAGTATATTTACAAAAGTGTATTGCGGCTCCTGGCCATTACACTTTAAAAGGGACATATTATGCAAAACTCACTTTAGTTATAGTAGGTCTATGGACTATATAAAACATGTTCGTGAAGTTCTTTGCACAAAATGACTCTCATCAGCTTTGTTCCTGACAGTTTCAGTCCCTTTCAAAATGAGCCATTTAAGGGCTCTGTCACTTTTATGCAAATAACCTGTTGTTGGCCACACCCCACCCATCACATGCTTACAAAACGAAATGAAACAAACAAGCTAGTTCATACTTAACTGCAACAGAAACACAAAAGTCATTATTTGCAAGCTCTTACATCTCCCTCATCTGCTGACTTGTCATGGACAGTAGGTACCAGGGCATTAACGACTTCAGAATTTTTCAGATTGACTTATCCGTCAATGAGTCAACTAGTCGTTTGACGACGTCCCACACAGGAGGAACCCAGGTGTCCAACATTGAGCAACTTCTTTTAAAGGTCTTTGCAACATAGTAGTTAGCATGACAGTAAAACAAAGCATAGGCTAATTCCTTGAGTTTTGTGGTACATTTAAGTGTAAAACAGAAAGTGGGAAAAGCTTAAGCTGCGGCAGCCACTCAGCATCCTCTAGACTGGACGACTCCCTGCAGTGCTAGCATCACCCATGTTAGCTAGCGGGTGCCGTTTCAGATGGTCGTGCAGAACGCTCATACTTTTATTGTACTTTAACACCGTCTTGCAGATTGTGCAGGTCACTGTTTGCTGTTTGTGTGTATAGAGTGAAGTATCTCCACACATGTGATGTGTGCCTGTCACCTCTGCTGCCATGTCTCTCATCTCGTTGTGGTCTGTGTTTAGATTCCCCTCGCGTGAACGTTACCACCCTTTTTATGAAGGGACTATAATAATTGGTTAAGTCAAGGAACGCGCGTCAGAGTAAGCCAATCAGAGACAGAGATTGCATTGTGTACACAAGTGCGCGCACAGTTATAGGAGGAGATTTGCATAACATGTCCCCTTTAATGACATTCAAATACATAGACTTTTATATGGAGTTGGTGCCCTCTTGGCAAATATAACAGCTTCTTCTCTTCTTGGAAAATTTTGGAATGTTTCTGGGGGGATTTGGGTCCATTCATTATGTAGAGCATTTATGAGATCAAGCAGTGATGTGGGGCAAGAAGGCCTGGCTCGCAATCTGTTCCATCCCAAAGGATATTGGATTTGGTTGAGGTCAGGGCTCTGTGCGGGCCAGTCAAGCTCTCCAACTCATCCGAACCAAACCCATCCGACCATGCCTTTATGGAGCTTGCTTTGTACACTGGGGCACAGTCATGCTGGAATAGAAAAGGGTCTTTTCCAAACTATGTCCACAAAGTTAAAGCCATGGTGTTGCTCAAAATGTCTTGGCCTGCTGAAGCGTTAAGATTAAGCCTCTCACTGGAAGTAAGGGGCCACCCGAATTCAATAATTAAGAGGTGTGTCCCAAGACTATTATCCATTTAGTGTAACTTTGTCAAGTCTCAGTGATCTCTCAATGAGGGGATATTGCTTTGGTTTATGTGATATTGTTTTATTTGTACAGACCCTTTTCCACTATACAAGCATCTACATTCGGTCTTGCTTATGTTTCATATTGAACGCTAGACGGATCATCTTACATCTCATTTTGAGAAATAAAGTTTGTGATGCTATCTCTGGTGTAGGTCAGTGTAATAATCAGCTTCAAATCTGGTGCATTAAAAATCTGCATTAAAGAGTGATAGTAATGTGACACGTATAATGTTAATTAATCTTTTAGTGGAAATTATTGTTAATACCTGAACCACTGACAGACCTGTAGGACCTGTATTAGTAGGTCTCGCTTTTCTGGAAAGATTACTCCTGAGCCTGCAAATGAACTGATTGCTTGTATTATGTGTGTTTGTGCAAGAAAATCACCTATGCTCGACTCTGCAGTCAATGATTGCAGTCAAGGACAGCATCCATAAGAAATCCTAGTTGCCAAAAGTAGTTGCCTAGTTGTCAAAAGTTTCTTAAAACCATTAACAACAGAATAAATGCTTCATGAACAACAACAGAATAAATGCTTCATGAACAAATAACTGTAGGACTCCAGCTCTCAAGGACTGGAACCCAATATTCCTGTTGTTCTGGCAAGACTGCAGGCCCAGGTTGTGTCAGCGAAAATTCCATTCATGGCATTCAAGGCATCTGCCGTTTGAATTTTCCCTCAGTGCTTGCACATCTTACCTTCCCAAATCTGTGGTTGTTCCAGTACTAGCTTATTTGTAACTGAAGTGTCCTTAAATGCATGATAGAAATCAATACTGCTTAAATGAGAATGCCTAGGGTAACTTTCCCATTTTAGATGGTGATTGAGATGAGTAATTGCATTACTGGATGAGCTCTTCTTGCTTGTTGAGGAGAGAGAGTGTCAGTGTTTGTGCTGAGTCATCCCTTACACAGCCTTTTCAGTTTGCCATGTTGTCATAAGAGCGTGGTCATTTACTTGGTGCATAAGCATTTTCGCTCATCTTTCAACTTCCCTGACAGGTAGCTTGTTCTGAAATGAACTGTTCTGAATACAGCTGTGTTATCAGCAAGAATGGGCCTTAACCAGACTGGACAGATACAGCCAAAGGAACTCTTTAAGGGAAGCAGCTGTTTCTTTAATATACATTGTTTTCTCCTCTAGGCATAAACAATAGCATGAAGTTTTATTGTGAGGCCAAAAATGCCAGAGGCCTCTCTGTCTCTCGGACTGGCACTGTAAACATTAAAGGTAAGCAGCTTGTTATATGTAATACTCCTTCCAGCACAGACTACTCTCGATGATTTATTCATTGCTATATTAAAATTCAACCGAAAAGCCACACTTGGTTAAGCTCCCATCGTTTTATCGATGGATATACTGATTTGTTCACTTTACACTAAGCAGACCTTTCTTGTTTTAGCTTAAATCTCAATGTTTGATTCTAGAACTGTGTACAGGGCGTCCTCGAGTTACGACTCGATCCGTTCCTTCAACAGTGATGTAACCCGAATTGATGCAGTGATGTAACTCAAAACACACCCTAGACGAAGTCATTTACCTATTCTAACACGGTTGTAAAATCATAAAAACACAACTAAGCCAAAAGAAAGGAAAATGAAAACTCCCCCACTCATACACCACGTTACTGCGTATTTAACCAAACTAGTTTGCCCAAGTAGTCCGTAAGTATGAGACTAACAGTGTAAGTGTTTTGAGTGTTTCAAGCGTTGTAAACTCAAAACTGTCACACCCGTAGTGCTGTGCCCGTCCAGGAGAGAGATGCAGGAGCAGACCGGCTTTCTCATTCTTTTGTTTTTATTAGGAAACATAAACAATAAAGCATGATGGTCCGAAACACCAAACTGAGAATAATCCTGAACAAACGCAAACCTACATCAACCGTGATGGAGAACACACAACCCAGACACAACACAGGATATATACTCAGCAAAAAAAGAAACATCCCTTTTTCAGGACTGTGTATTTCAACAATAATGTTGTAAAAATCCAAATAACTTTACAGATCTTCATTGTAAAGG
>JBBPCY010023208.1:0-14675 GCA_037974405.1 Brachyalestes nurse | reverse complement strand
GGGTTTACCTTTACATTTTCTTTAAGGGTAATGCATTAAACTGAGTTTAAAATGAAATTAAAGTTTTCTGGGAGCATATTTGGGGCATATTTAGGGTTTAAACTATAAAAATAGGCATTTATAGGCATTTTTTTTACCAAAACACAACAACACGGTTTTTCACTATACACAGGTGCACTGGGAACAAAACTTTTACTGTAGTACCAAATAGAAGCTTGATGACATGCAACAATACCCGAATCCTTTTGACCTGTTTAAAAGCATTTTAAAGGGTCCGTAAAGAACCATATACAAGGGACTGGCTCTTTCATCAGGAGATCGCAAGTTTCATCCAAAGTGGTGCCATAGTCGTCTGTGGTCCAGAACAGCACAACTGGCTTTGCTCTTTCTGGGTGGGTAGGATGCACCCGCCCACAGACACAGGTGTCTGTTAGCTGATGTAACAAATTTGATAGTTACTGTTCTCCTACAAGTGTGCAACACTTTCCTAGTGGATCTTCCAGCTTGCGTGATAAGACCCTTACAGCTGGCTCAGAACATAGCAGCCAGGCAGGTCTAACCCAAAAGTTCGCATGTCATCCCACTTTTATTTGACCTACATTGGCCACCCATGGCTGTCCGAATTAACTCTTGCCTGCAGACTGACATCTGGGTCTGCGCCCAGCTTCCTCGATCCCATTATTCAGACTTATGTTCCTATTCACTCCCTCCAGTATCTGTCAAATGAATGTAAGAACCAAAACCTCAGTCCTTCACCCTAGTTATCTTTTTCTTAATTAAAAGTCATACAATTTCTGTGGAGAGCAGAGAAATATATTAAGAAAGACAGGAAAAGTGAAGACTGACTGTTTAAGTGTTTAAATTGATACAAATTAATGATACAGCAATGATACAAGACTGTATTTTGAACAGTTTGCCTTGTACATATACTTTGGAACATAATAAAACAATGATATGCGATTAATACTCTGGCAGTTGTAGCGGCAGTTTGAGTAGCTGCAGTTGGTTTTTAGGTATAGTAGTGGACTACCAGTGTGAGATCAGTTCAATGTGCAAAAGTCTGGGTAGCTTGTTTGAAGCATGTTTGTAGTAAATGTACTTCTAATTCCTTAGAGACTTCCTAATCACAGGATCCATTCATTTTTCTATTAGAATAAAAACACCTTAGACTTAAAGTTACTGTAATTTGGGCATCATGCCAACTACAAAATGACTTCCAACATTAGTTTTCTACAATGCAATTAACAGGTAGTCTTAACTTCCTTAATTAGCTACAGCCTTAACAAAGATAGCTCTCAAAATTAGGTTCTGGTGCATTCAGGGTCATTTCCATCCTTTGTAAAGAACCTTTGATCTTTGATCTTACATAAGTCCTAAAATTGAACAACTGAAATATGAAATGTTAATGTCAAGCCCAACCTTAAAATATGACATACTGCATGGAAGGAAAGTCTTTTTGCAATGCGATCAACAAATCTTTTCTGCTCTGACAGAAATGAATAAAATAATCCTAGATTCTAAATAGCTTAGGAAGCAGACAGCTAATGAAGCCCAGATGTCAAAAGTCTGCCTCAGTAATGACTTTATTTATAATCATTTTCTGATGAAAACATTAGAGTCAACGTTCAGAGAACACTAACCTATACTTCTTTGCCAAGTAGCAAAGCCCACAAAAGTATAATGACTATCTCTGGTCTGTTGATGTTTCCCTGTCTTGTGAAGTTAAAAAGTTGAATGACTGAGAATGTATAGCTCTGAAAAAAAAATGAGACAATTTATTTTTATTTTTAAATCAGCAACTCTGAGTAACCATTCCATGTTAATGTCTGTTAAATTCTTACACAAGCACCTCATTCTGCTTTTTGAGGTACTGATTAAGTGACCACTTGAATCAAATCTTGTTTAATGAGGAAATGTATAAAAATACACTGCTGTTCTCAAGAACGCTCCTCTTGCAATGTGAACAGTTGGATGGAAAACACAAATAGAAGTACATCAAAGGTAGTTACTGCCATATTGTTAAAGTGAACAAGAGATTTGTTTTCTTTGAATTATTCAAATTCTGTAAACACTGCCTCATTTCTTATTTTGATGCATTGTCATTTCCTTTATAATAATGCTTTAAAGAACAATATTTTTATTGGGAAATTAGGAAAAATATTGTCTATGTCAGCTTAATTCAAAGTGCTTCATCTTTATTCTTTCAAAACAAAACCAGGCATGTGAGCCAGAACCCAAAACTATGATTTTCAAAGAAAACAAAGGAGTACCACACAACATAACCTAAATACTAACCCCAAAAAACAATAACAAAACACCAACGCTTCACCTAAACTAAATACAGCTGAAACTAATAATAACACCCAAACTTTCAAAATAAAAGTTTCCCTTAAACTAAATCAAAACTTACACAAAGGTGGCCTCTAGTGGCCAGCCACCATCACTGTCCCCAGACCTGACAGTCTACAATTCTTAAAAACTAAGGCAAAGCTGTTCAGTTAAATGAAAGATAAAACCTGAGAACATTTTTGCAGTGGTCTCATTTTTTTCCAGAGCTGTATATGCTACTAGATAGGGTTGTCCAGTCAGAAGAGGTGGAGAACAACCCCTCCAGAACCTTCCCCAGAGCAGGGGGAGCAGTCAGATGTTGGCTTTGCTTTACCAGGTGACCTTCACATGTTCATGACCAATGTACCCAGTTGGAACAAAAGACTTCCAGTTATGTCAAGCCCTGTTTCTCTCTTCCATTATGGAACACTTGGACTTTCAGACCGATTACTGAAACCCTGAAACCATTCGCTGGTGAGTTTGATTGGTGTGGAGAAAGAGTTGCAACTTTGATGCCCACATTGCTTGGTCTTCAAAGCCCCCATACCTGTGGCACAACTGTGCTGAGATGATGTGGGACTTATCCAATTGTAGGGAGCTGCAGATACTGCATTCTGTCAAGAATTACTCTTTCTTCTGCCTTTTGTATATAGTATTTGATCTTTGTAAAAAATATGCTTCTATATGCATTATACCAAAACATTCAAATTAGAATGAAAATGTGTGGGAAAAGGTAGACATTGTTGATGAATTGGCACTGACTTTACCCTTATAAACTAAGACTCTAGGCTTCTGCAGATCAGATAATAAACCATCTAGCATATTGTTGCTCTTACACTACATGTGCTTTAAAATATACTCAAAATTTCTCCCTTTTCTTTACACTGTTTCATCATTTCAACTGCCCTTTACATTGTGCGAACATTCCATGATGAATGGACCAATATAAATGGTCCAAAATGATTTGAAATGGAATTTTGTTACATTACTGCACATTAAAATGAAAGTCAGTGTGAATTGGAAACCATAACATTTCCCTTCCATGCCGCAATATATTTCCTAGTGAAATATGGTACAAGGGAAGGTCTCTGAGCAAGCTGAGCATTTCCTTCAATAATAGGTGGGGTGGAAGAAGGGAGAGGACACAAGATATTATTTGTTAATATTATTTTCCCCGCCTGCTCACTAGCAGAGGAGGACTTAGACTGGGGCAAAGCCATTACAGTTTGATAAAAGATTATGGGAAAATAAGAAATATGTATTTTAAAGAAATTAATTAATTGTGGCTAAAATTGTCACATACATAAACTAACCACAGTTAAAAAATGATTTCAGGTTGACTTCAAGAATATTTTATAAAGTCATTCTATAAAGAGCCAACTGCACTGCTTTGACTTTTGGACCTTCATGATGGTCTAAAAACATTTATTACAGTCTAAAGTGCAATGGGGTTTGCTCATGGTCTAGAAGTGCAATTCCTCCACCATCTCTCTCTTTTTTCAGTAACTTTCATCAATAAATTAGTCGAGTCTTTTCCACACTGCTTGTACTTTCAGGTGGAATGGTCAAGCAGCTCTTCTCTTTTCTTTCTGACATTCTCTGCAGTTTCCTGCTACACAGGCAGTAGATCAGGAGTGCACTCAGTCAGCCAGTAGTAGTAACATCACTGTTAGCTGATAATTCTCACTCACTGCACTGTTGGGCTGCTGTAGTCTAACAGTACTATTTTATTCATTATTTATTGTTTCGGACAGGACAGTGGCACAGTGGCTGGATCCTCTGAACTGTGAAAAAAAGTTATGGAGCAGTGGGTGTAAGTATAAAGTGACTATTTGTCATATGTAAACACACCACAGCACACAGTGTGAACAGAGCGAAATGTTTTCTCTGCATTTAACCCATTCACCAAGTGAAGCAGTGGGCAGGCGGGAACACAGTGGACATACCTCTAAGGTGTCACTCGCAGTCCTGGGATTTGAACCCACAACCTTCTGGTCACAGGGCCAACACCCTAAAAACTAGGCCACCAGCTGCCCACAGGGCCGTCCTGTTGTTGCATCAGGAAGTCCCTGAGTGTGATTCCTGGCTCAGGATTCTTTCCGTGTGGAGTCTGCTAGGTTCTCTAGTTGCCTCTCACAGTCCAAGGAATGTACAGCTGGACTGTAGAAGCTAAACTGTCCCTACATGTGACTGTGTTTGTGTGTGTGTCTGCCCAGTGATGGATTGGCATCCTGTACAGAGTGTTTTACCACCTGTCGCTCTATGACCGCTGGGATAAACTCACCATTTACGGTCAAGGGTGGCTGAATATGGGTGGAGTGAAGGAGGGCTATGTGATGGAGCAAAAACTAATTTCAAACCATTCTAACTAACACCAATGTTTTGTATCTGTATTAATAACAACAGCTACAAATTTATTTCATTCATTAAATTACAGGTACTGGGGGTTAAATATAGGTTTCTTGCATGCCTAAAAACATGTGGGAACACGCAGGCTTTTACCAAGCCATTTATGGTAGAATGGCTCAAAGTGTACATAGCCATATTCATGGGCTGATTATTTTTAATGAAACCACAACAAACAGTGAGACACAGCTGTTACTTTTTTATAACCAGTTTTTTTCTCTAGTACTCTAATGAGTACCTACATGAATGAATTGGTACGTACCAAAATGAAACATTATCCACCTCACCATGGGCACTGGAAACATTACATCACTTTTATTTTAATTTATATACAGTAAACCCCAAAATTTGTGGAGTTTACATTCCAAGAGCATTTGTGATGTGTTAAAATGTCTATAAATGGCAATTTTTTTTTGTCTAAACCATAAATATGCTCCCAAAACACAATACACAGCCCTTAAAAAATTTAAAGGTAAACCCGTATCCGAACTGTACAACAGCGTTTCTCAAACTTGTTTGTCGTGGGGACCAGTCATGTCAGGGTTTGGGCTGCAGGGCCCTGCATAAATGACCAAGCACGAAGAAGGCACGCTGACAGAGCCACTAGGAGCGTGTTCGTGGCTGTCAAGTGAGAAAAAGTGGTCTCGCACAGATCAGTGGAACAGAAAGGCGAGATTGTTTTAACTGCGTCTCACTCAGCTGGGGATTTTCCTCACAGCATGACAGTCAGAACTCGGACAGAGACAGCCGGCCGAATCTCGACTGTACCCCAGCATCACACGGGAGCTCCAAAAGTTTGTCCTGGACAACAGGGACGGGTCACTCCTCTCTGGATTGGCGAACAGGTCTAGTACCGGGCTGTCTGCCATGACAGAAGCGCTGAGATCAGACCTGATCTGACTGAATTTTGATTGGTGCAGTGAGGCTCTGCGGACCGGACGAACCTTACTTTAAAACGTCATGTTCCTTTTTTTAAGGTTTTCCTTACCTGAGTGGTGGTACTTACAGATCCAGTATGAAGTCATTCAAATTAGATACGCATTTGCGCTCTGAATACTGAAAACTGCGGCGCATTTGCGTACCACATACGCCAATTCTTGTTTGCATACCACTTATGTCAGTCCCTTTTTATAACTGACCTTAGCTTTAGCATCTTGAAGTCTGGTTATGAATCTGCTGTATTTTGCTCCAAGATTTTTTCCCCTTTAGTCCTTTTCTGGCCTCCATACTCCTGATGTCACACACTGGCTCTACAACACACATTTAAAAGGCAACTCGCCCATCCTCTCTCTCTTCTCATATGCTACAGAGGGGACTCGACCAAAAAATACATTTTTTAATCAATCAATACTGATCATTCAGCTACTGAGCTATGTACAAGAGCACTGAAAGAGACATTTAATGATGTAATCACACTAATACACTTATGAACAATACCAGAGCTCATGACAGGAATCCAGGAAAACACAGGGAGATCATACGAACTTCACACTGAAATGTAATCATAAATTGGTTCAAACTTACCATCTGTCTTTAGGCCCATTTCCTGCCCACATCCATGTCCCATTCTGCCATAGGGGTTAAACAATACATCTACTAGAGGGCAGAATCAGAAGTTTCTGACAACATGCCAACAAGGGGGGGAAGTCATATTAATGTACCTGTTAAGAAAGAGGACATAGTGGAGGTTGTAGGCCACATTGCAGGGAATGATGGCCTGTCAGGCCATCAGAACAGAGAATTATTTTTACTTGTGCCATGTTTTTTTCAACAGGATATAATGAAATATTTCCCAGTATGGGAATTCACACATGATAATTGCTTGCTTTTAATTTAACAGTGGGTAAAAGCTGTAATTGTTACTGATTAGTGTAATAATTACGCATGTCAAACTAATACTGTCTCAAAAGCACCATATCACACAGTAACTTACATTTACATTTTAGTTACATTCTTTGCTGTAACTAAAATGTCAGTCACTGACAGATTGATGGCAATAATGTAAAAAATGGTTTGTCACCGGCAGTGTTGGGAGTAACACGTTACAAAAGTAACAAATAACTGTAATGCATTGCTTTTTTCTGTAACGTGGTAATGTAAAGCATTACAGAAAAAAATTGGTAATATTTTACTCAGTACAAATGTCAGTAATGCGCGTAACAATGCATTTTTAACCCGGAATGAAGTGATTGTTTTTTTTCATACAAATTCGCCAAAATCACTGCGAGATCAGCAGAGGAGAAACTTCTGCGCAAAATGTTTCACTTCTTGTAGTCAGACAGAACAGAGAGATGAGTGAACCTGATCTAATGTCGGATAGTACTGTTTTTAACCATAAGCCTAGCTCAGTCAGATACCCAGTGCTGGACTGGCCATCGGGCATACCGGGCAATTGTCTGGTGGGCCGATGGTAAATATGGGCCAGTCAGGTATATTTTGGGCCTACCCCCTACCCCCCGGAAAGAACGATATTGAGAGGGACAGTCCAGCCCTGCAGATACCACATCACCTTCCAATGAGCTAATTGAGCGTCATGAGCTACATTTAGATTGGCAAATCCATATTTCCAGTTATTTTGGTGAGAGTAACTTAAAAGTAATGCAATAGTAGTAGAATTAATAGTTTTCTCCACAAATTTCAATGATTTAAAAAAATGTCTGTCCATGACCAATTATTTTCTTACTCAACTTCTTGGCCAAAAAAGCCCAACTTTCAATTAAAAGTGGACTAATTACACCACAACCCCTATAGAGCTATATAGACTACTAAAGCCAGTTGGAAGATTGGAAGACTAGAAGATTGGAGAGTTTTTCATCATGTATGTGTATGTTTAACGATTAAAATAACTTTAAAAGGTTTCTGGGTCCACTCGGTTGTGCTCATCATCAGAAAGTAAAAAATGTTCAGTTCTCCAGCCCTCTGTCTTCACTCTTTCATCCTCACTTCTCCACCTTCACTGACTTCATTATTCAAGCTGCCAGTCAGGTCTGAATCGAGTCTGCGAGTATCTGAGCCACCGGAGCTCTTTAGGCCAGAAGAGGCTCCCTTTCATGCTCTTCATCAAAAAAAAAACCTAAAAAAATATATAAATCAAAGTCACTCAAGTGGAACATCAAAAGAAAAAGGCTGGCCAACAGCGAACCAACCCACCCTGCTAACACACATACACACACACACACACTTCCTGCTTCATAACTATAAGTAGTATCAGAGCACTTTCCTCTGTTGGACCAATGGCTCTCAGTACACTGTGAATGCAAAAAGAGTTTTAAACAGTTTTCTGCAAGTATCGTTAAACAGGACCGTGGACAATCTAGATTAATTACGTTAATTAATGGATTAATAATGCTTAATTAGTAGCATTTATCAGGCTGTGTGAAAGAACACTTCTTAATGAAACAGAATATTTTAATGATATTGTGTAGGTTTTAAACACTAGTATTACAGATGAAAACACATATTTTCAAACATAGACACCTGACTTGTTTTTTGGATTATAGTCCAGCTGTCCTCAATTTGTGTTTTGAAATTAATGGACCGGAAGAGACTGCAGAGAGCAGTCAAGACAGCAAAGAAAATAATCGGCTGCCCCCTCCCCTCACTGAATTATTGGAGGTAGGGTGGATGTAGCTCAGTGGGTAGGATACTTGCCTCTGGACCAAGAGGTTATAGGTTTGAATCCTAACTTCAGCACCACCACTGGGTTCCTGAGCAAGACCCTCAACCACAAGTTGCTCCAGGGAGACTGTCCCCTGTAGTTAGGGAATGGAAGTCGCTTTGGATAAAAGCGTCTGGTAAATGTAAACTCATGTTTATCATTTTAGCACTGTTTGTGCCCATATCAACTTCTAGCATACGATCTAACACTAGTTACACAAGTCACTTTTCACAGGTGCTCAAAACAGGTGAAACCATGTGGAACGAGATTGTGCGAAATCTCTTGCGGATGCCTCCTAAAGCGAGCCGAACTGAACACATGCTTTAAAGCCTTAAAAAGGAATGTGTAAACAACAAAAGCCATCAAGTATTAACAACATAAACTGCATAGTAGATCATGATATCACTTTATTATTACTTAGCTTCGTAATTCTTTTTCTTAAACAGTGTGAACTGAAAGCATCAATGTACAGCTTTTGATTTTTGTTGTTTCTCCATGCATATCCATTTTTCCATTTTTTTCTTTATCATATGAACATGGCTCCTTGCCTTTACACTGTGTTTTTTATGATGAGTGAAAGAAATGCTCTAAAGTTACTTCGAATCAATGTGTTTTTACTTTAATTTAAATTGGGAGTGATTAATGATTTTGCCTGTAAAACTACTGTTATGGAGAAACTTGGACTATTTTTAGACAACGCTGATATTCAAAGGATAAGGAATACCGCTCCTATATTAGAACTACCACACTGATGCCCAGTCACAACTATAGTGTCTAACTGTGCTCCTTGATTGGGAACTTCTTCTGTCCTCTTCATTTCTGTGTGCTAACATCATTTCTACAGTAAAATATACAGGGGTATCAATGCAACCAGCACCCTATTTTGTCTCTAATTAAAGTAGTTATAATCATTCTAGTTTATCCTAAAGGGGCTGAATATGAGTAGATGTCAGGTAGTGATGTGCAGGTCGACCCAGGACCCAGACATTTTCAAAGTATCGTGTGGGCGTGTCAAAAAGTTACAAAACCCATTTCATTATCTTTCAAAACGATTGCTGGTGTTTTTTTTTCTTGGGTCGAGTTTTGGGACATTATTCACACTTATTTTTGTGGGTTGGGCAGGGCGGTTTGGATCTCCTGACAGGTCTTTTTGGGGTGGGTGTTCCCTTTTCAGGGAAGGGCAATTTTCATGCTTCAGCATACTAAGACATTTTGGACAACGTCATGCTTCCAACTTTGTGGTCACAGTTTGGGAAAGAACCTTTTCTATTCCAGCATGACTGTGATCCAGTGCACAACCTCAACCCCGTCCAACACCCTTGGGATGAAATGGAATAGAGACTGAGAGCCAGGCCTTCTCGTCCAACATCAGTGCCTGACCTCATAAATGCTCTAGGTATTTGAATATAATGTCATTAAAGTCCTTGTTAGTGTAATGGTCAGGCATCCCAGAATTTTTGTCGGGGACTTTTATTTGGGACTATGTAGCCATCACAGTTTTTGAGATCTTAATCCACCAAAAAGTACCTTAGTGTGAGGATCACTTTATGATATTTAGAGAGTTTGAAGCACCATCTCACTATGATCTTAGATATAGGAGATACTATATCTGGATTGATCTGGTATGACCTACTAATGACTGTATATGACATGTTGTTATGTACAGGGGTTAAACTCAGATTTGAGAGATAGGAGGGGAAAGAAATATTGTTCAGTGAATGTGGCAATATACAATGGAATGGATCCGTGCCGCCGGGGCCCCACTCACTGTCGTTCTTCCGGGGGGGGGAGTGGTGGGGTGCTGACGGGATTCCGCGCCAGCCCAAATTTACCATTGGCCCACCTGCTGGTTTGGCTGATCCTGAGGCCCTGAGACTGTCGGAGTGGTGCTCTGCAAAAAATCTGGCTCTGAACACTAAAAATACTAAAGAGACTATCCTGGACTTCAGGATGCACAGGGTAGATCCACCCCTCTTCTACATCAAGGGTGACTGTGTGGAGAGGGTGCACACCCTCACCTTCCTGGGCACCACAATCTCTGCCGACCTCTCCTGGACTGCTAACACGGCTGACCTTCGACTGCTCTACGGTTCTTCTACGGTTCTCCCACTGCACAGACCGGAAGAGACTGCAGAGAGCAGTCAAGACAGCACAGAAAATCATCGGCTGCCCCCTCCCCTCACTGAAAGACATTTACACATCCCGCCACCTCAACAGAGCTGAGGGAATCATCAGAGACGGGACCCATCCTGCTCATGACCTGTTCAACCTTCTGCCCTCTGGCAGGTGTTACAGGTCCATCAGAACTAGGGCCAATATATATATATATGTGTGTGTGTGTTTTCTAATCCTTTGTCATTGTTGTCTATGCGCAACTTACTGTCTGCACTGTTTACTGTTGGCACTATGCTGTGTTCACTGTCTGTACTTGTTTGCACTGTTAAGTAGCCCCTACAGTTTCGTTGTATGAGTAGCATCCTGCTTCAATACAATGACAATAAAGATATATCTTATCTCTTATCCTAACAAAAAAACCCTCCTAAATTATGATTAAAAACAGTTGGTTAACATGGTATTAAAACTTTGAAGAATTTTTCATAATTCATGATTATTGTTTATTTGTTTATTTATTTTTTGTCATGTCTGTTGACTCCCTGATACACAAGGCTCGGGGAGTCAGGGTTAACATCCTCTCTGCCCCCAACTCTCACAAAGCATCAGAAAATGTTTAGAAAAGGTCACTCAACTTCTGAGGTAAAATGTGGTGATTCAGATATGTCATAGCAAAACTATAGAAGCAAATGTCAGGTGCTAAACATCAATTGCATTTGATTAGAGGGAAAACTGTCCAAATTTGTACAAACTTTCGCTTTAAGAAACTGCAAGATAGGACTTTCCTCGCCTCCATCCTCATTCACTTCAAAAAGTCCCAGTTCCAAATAAGTGTGCTGCCTGTAATTAGGTTTTGAAAGTGGTCTCACAGCATGAACTGTGAGAAGATGTGAGAAATTTTCTAACAGCCTGAATTTTGAAAGAACACAGCAGAAAGATAAACTATAGCCTACAACTAAAATCAATGTACTAAACTTTACAAGAACACGGAAAAAATAACCAGAAATAAAAGAAGGGAGCTAAGGGATCACAGTATTTCATCAGTAAATTAGCCGTCTTCTCGGCTCTGCTTGCGCTTTCAGGTGTAAAGATCAAGCAGCTTTTTTCTTTCCTTTCTGACACTCAGCTGCAGTTTACTGCAACTCAGACAGCAGATCAAGAGTGCACTCAGTCAGCCCACGATGGCATTTTCTCTGTTCATTTACTTGTATGCACAAGGACTTGTAAGGCAATAAGTGATACTAGATCAGTACTTTCAACCCTAGAAGTCCCGTTAGATTATTGTTGTCGTCTAGCTGAACTGTTAAATATGCACAGATAAGTGTTCATATAAATACATAAGTAATTGCATTCACATTTGATTTACATTTTGTATAATCAGGTAACTAAGGTCTAAGCATTGCCCCTATCATCAAGAGATTGTGAGTCCAATCCCGGTGATGCCACAGCCATCTGTGGCCGGGAGTCCAAGCGGCAATTGGCTTTCCTGTCTCAGAGTTAGTGTTCTCTTCCAAGCATGTCAGATGATATTGTAGTAGGAACACTTTGATACAGGCAGGAAACACATGCTCTTACTCTCCCAGTAGTGGTATTGTGATGTGATTGGCTTCAAACACTGCTCGCCTAGAACCTCAGTTGCTCAAAAGAAGAGGAAGACATGCGTCAAGACTCCTCTCAGTCTTCCGATCAGATCTGCGGAGTCCCACACTGTCTTCAAGCATCGTTTGAAGATCCACCTCATCAAGGAGCACCCTTGGTAACTAACTATCCCTCTACTTATTTATTTCTTCTTCCCCATTATTACTCTAATCTCCATTCCTTCCTTACCTCCATTCCTTCCGTACCTAGCGTGCAGTAACTTGGTTGAACTGCGGATGTTGATTTAAGTATTAAGTTTTACAGGTTTGAAGAACAATTGTGGACTACTTGAGCACTGATGTACATCTCTCTGCAAAAGAGCATCAATTAAATGCTGTAAATGTAAATGTAAATTGGAGGTGTCCTTGCTAGTATGTTAAAATGGGCAGATAATATGCAGTTTTGCATATTTTAAGTATGGCAAGCTGTTATGGCAACTAATCATACATTCTTTTAATGGTGCACTGTATTTGATGTGTTGTAGTAAATATAAAAATCTTTTCAAACCTTCACCTTCTGCATTCCCTTTTAAAGTGTGCCAATAAGTTGCAATGACATTTTAACTACGTTCTACTTGCAGCAACATGTACTGTTTATCTACAGAATCAAATAAGTGGAAAAAAAAATAAGTAAATATACTAATCCTCTGGTCAACTAAGAAAACTATGGCTGGTATAGTCTGCTGTGATTTCTGCAGCATTCATTAAGACGGCAATGCTTAAAGGTTAATGTAAGAGGTTTGCTCTGTATGGGCCAAGTGTTGATTCACATCTCTTCCCCATGACTTAAGGGGGTCACAGGTTCTCCTGGTTTGGTTGGGGTTGAGTTTAAGCTATTCCTGCCTGTTTTTTTTGAAGAGGCAGCCTCTGAAACAGGCCCTGCTGCTGTCACTACTGTGCTGTTGGCAGAGATTCAACTCCAGTATCAGCAACATAAATTCACTTCACACCTGAGCAATGGCAGGCATGCTGGCAGTCAGCATGCATTGTACTGAGTGTATTTCAGAATATTTATGACTAATGAGGCGTCATATGCATATGAGTGTCGAGACCGCACACACGTGCACGCAAAGGCAAAAATGCTTGGTTTTACAGCTTGTTAGGACGTGGAGTCATATAAATGTAAAAAAGTATTGGAATAACTGACCATTACAACAACAGGGACTTCAGTGACATTGCATTCAAATACATATACCTCCCTTTGTAGCCATACCAGATTCCAATCTTCTTGGAAGGCTTTCCACAAGACTTTGCTGGGTTTCTGTGGGAATTTGTGCCCGTTCATTCTGTAGATCATTTAGGCCTGGCTCACAATCTCTGTTCCAGTTCATTCCAAAGCTTTTGAGGTCAGGGCTCTGTGCAGGCCAGTCAAGTTCTTCCACATCCAACTCATCCAGCCATTTTCTTCATGGAGCTCGCTTTGTGCACTGGGGCACAGTCACGCTGGAATAGAAAAGGACCTTCCCCAAACTGCGTCAACAAAGTTGAAAGCTTTTTTTGTGCTCTTTTTGGGTTCAAACCAAGTGGACTAGCCTCGTTCCCTACATGCCTTGTTTTCCCATAACCCTGTTGCTGATTTACAGGTTGGACCATTTTTGATAGGTACTAAGCACTACATAAAAAGAACACACCATAAGACCTGCTGTTTTGTAAATGCCTCAACCTGGTTGTTGAGCCATTACAATTTGACCTGCTTCGAAGTTACTCATCTCTTTATGCTTGCTCATTTATCCTGGCTTCCAACACATCACCCTCGAGAACAAAATCTGAGTACTAGGTTCCTTTTTTACAATTTCAAAATTTCACCAACGATATCTAGATATTTTTTTATTGATTTGCTCTTTGACCATTGCTTATTCCACTGACCCATATTCCACACTGACCCAATATTCAGTTTTTCCTCTGACCCACATTCCAAACTGCTGCAGCCAACCGTTGTGGAAGAGCATTATCTCCTTTCTTTTTGTAAAAGATGGTCCAGGGTACCCCTTAGCTGTAAGAGATTTATTAAAAGAGGCATTTAGAGAATTCAACCAGCTCTGGTCATGGCTACCACTTCGATATTTCCAAGTCATGTCACTCCAAGAAACTTCTAAAGCAGAGAGAGACTATTAACCTGCAGCCAGGGTTCCCCCATGGTCCCTCCAGCAGTTGTAGCTTAAATTCCCTAATGGGGTAATATCTGTAATATTGTTAAGCTTCCAATTAAAGCATCCCAATAGAATAAAACTTAAGGCATTAAAGATTAATTAACACAGAGACCAACAAGTATCCAACATATCCAAACTTTCTATAGCCACTATTTGCCCTGATTCAGCTCTTGGCATTCTTTCAAACAGCAACACTTTTCCAGCCTTAAAGAAAATGCTTCTTGTTGGCCGCTAAAAGTGTTCTGGCTATATATATATATATATATATATATATATATAATAGTGCTGTCAAGCGATTAAACATTTTAATCTAATTAATTACATGGTGTGGCGATTAATTAATCTAATTAATCGCACCTACATACAGACATTACAAGAAGCAGG